>CACRXK020006727.1:0-24554 GCA_902702795.2 Paramuricea clavata | reverse complement strand
AAAAGAAAATCGTTTGCGCAACAATGCAAGAAGATCCTTTCCACAAAGCCCGGATTCTTCTCGCGAAATATTGCCTTCTATTTAGACGGGGTTTCTTTTGTTTATAAGACACAGCCTCTTAGTGACGCTTTAGCCCCTAGAGGGCGGGTATGGAGAAGAAAGAGCGAGGGTTTACAATTGACGGCAAAAGGATCTAAAACCCTTGCGGGTGGAAAACGGCTTCACTTACTGGTCGCAATTTCTCACAACATTGGGGTTGTATTGGTAGAAGAATATGAGAAAATGACCGGTACCTATTTCGCTGAGTTCGTAAAAAAAATATTTCCAGCACTACTATCGCGCAAGCGTGGAAGAAAATGGTTCATAATGGACAACGACCCGTCTCAGCGAAGCCTAGCAGCTAAGACAGCTATAAAGGAAGAGGGATGTGAGTTATTTTGTATCCCAGCGAGATCTCCAGACTTAAATCCAATAGAAAACATGTTTCACATAGTTAAGAAGCAGCTTGATGCTCAAGTTAGAGACTCACAGATTGTGCGTGAGACATGGGAACAATTTAAGACTAGAGTTATAAAAACTTTATATAATGTTTCTGTAGATTATGTAAATAATATTATCACAAGCATGCCTAAGCGAATACACGCTGTATTGCAGGCTGACGGCTTTAGAACAAAATACTGACAAAGTTACTATGACAACGGATTGTACATCGTATTTCCGTATCAACGAATCCCACACATGTTCGCGTAATAATTTCCATATTTTCTCACATGTATATGATCGTTGTTGGGAATTTAAACACACAATTACGTGCGTAAGGAATACATTAACACTTTGGCTTCAAATACGCGTGCGTTTCGTTATAAAAGACAGAGAAAATGGGTTAAAAGTCGACGAATCCCACTTTTCTATTTACTAATTATGATGTCATATTTCAACTTACTATAAATAGTGGGAATCGTTCGACGAAAGTCGGAATTTCATGGAATCAAATTGATTTCGCTCGAAGTTAACCACATAATTAATTCCTTTGACATATTTACAATAAGCTAAGAGAGAAAAACAGCAAGAATTGTTGAACTTAATTCCCTTTTCTACATAAAATGTGACTGGGATTCGTGTGGGATTCGTTGACGCGTCATAAGCCACTTAGTTAGGGATGACCAGAATACATATTTGTTAACATCTTAATGTAGCCTACGTTAAATTAAAATACATCATTATAGATCACTGTTCAGCGTATAATACTAACTCAGCAAAGCATCGAGCGCAAGCCGCAATGTTTCTTTGTTCATCACGCGGAAATTGTCTATGAAGCGGAAACATTCGCCATCTTACATTCATCATTTCTGTGTTCACGCGATCAATAGATCCATTGTTAATTAAAATAAGTGCGGCGTCACTCGTTGCAAAGAATGGCGTGTCCCTCTCGAGAACAATATATTTGCTCATCTGATTTTTCGGGGCTGGAAAATGAACCGTGTCACCTGCTAAGACCTGCAAAAACTCGCATCACGGTATAAGGGATGGTTTTCCCAACCCTACATTTTAAGCCATTTATACGTGTATGAATTTATACCTATATCACGCTTAACTGAAATTACTTTATTATGAGCCGACCAGCCAAATAACGGGTAAACACTTGTTCAGGTACTTGGTAAATTTAAACTTTTTAATCAAGGCTGAACATGTAATAAATACTTGATATTTATGATACAATATTCTACCAGTTGCATACAATCAGTGACAAAAGGTTTTTGGACAGTGGTATAATATATACATATCTCCGCATTTCCAAATACTGTTCAGCATAAAGCCACTATCCCTCCCTCCCCCACCCTAAACAATGTTGGGTGGCTGGCAAGGAACATTTTGCGCAGGTATTTACACACACAACATTGAACGGGGGATGCGGGGGGTCGATTATATTGTAAACGTACGCTGTTTAGCTATTTTGTCCAAAATGTTTTGTCATTGATTGTAGGCTATCCAGAACCCATCCTATCATGTTGCGTGTTTGGGATACAGTGCTTATTGCCAGGATTCTGGCAATGGAAACCTCGCGCTTAGCCAGGACGATAGTAGCAGGATAGGATAGGACATACTGGTAAATGTCGTCTCCCACCTAGCCAGGTAATATGAACATGGCCCAATTGTGACTAGTGAGCCAGATGAAGTAAAAACAATGAAGTTCATAATTATATGTCCATAAATTTTGATACCTGAACAGCAATATTGGACAAAATCATTCTGTCCCAAAGTCATCCATCTTCCTTAAGTTTAGGACTCTGAGACCAATGAATATATTGTCATTCAAGGATTAAAAACAATGAAGACAAGTGTTATGGCCAAACAAACGAAAATATTCATGTCCACAGGCTGCAACACGCAATGTTGACACATTATCCTGAAGTGGACAAAATGTCGAGCCAAGAAACAGTTATTAAGCTAATCAATCAAATAAATACTTGGGATAAGTTTGAAGGTCCATAGTCCAAATATTTGATGAGTTTCTTTAGCCCATTTATACCAACAAAATTTTAAAAATTCCCTGTATTTAGATACGAACCATATTGATCGCCACGCTGTTTAGCAAGAAATCGACATGTCAAATTGTCCCGGCCCGGATTACACAGGATATTAATAAGTTAATGTGAAAATATGAAGATAAAAGTAACTTTTAAAAAATAAAACCTCTCAAACCTCGATTTGAAAGGCTTTTAATTAAAAACGCTAATCCGTTCGGAACCTACAAATTCGAGGGGTGGTATTTAAGCTTGCGCAAGGTAAAGTTTGAAGACCCATATTTTCGCAATCACACAATTAATCAAAAATCGCCACGAGGAAGTTGAGGAGAATTCTTTTAAGACATCTTGGGATAAGTAAAATTTATTCTAGTTTTATGTTTGCACTACAATTTTGAAAAATATCGATTTTATACTGGTCTTTCGCGTGCTTATTTACATGTCGTCTTTGTGTGTATTTTTGTCACTCTGAGTAAGTCCATATAATAAACAGAACATTAAACGGTTGTGAGAAGATATGGATTTATGTTCTCGTGTCAAAAACAATATCTCACTCGTTCGCTGCGCTCGCTCATGAGACATTGTTTTTGCCACTCGAACATAAAATCCATATCGATTTGCAACCGTCTAATATCCTATATATATATTTCAGTTTAGATTCGTCATTACAACGAACGAAAGAAAATAGATTAATTAACTTTTTTACTGTAGGAATACAATGCCAACTGCATTCCAACATATTCGAAAAACAACACCAGAGGTAGCATTATTTTATTCAATAGTTTCATAGGTTCAATACGTTTATTATTTTAAAATTATTAATATATTGAAAATATTTGAAACTATAAGGTGGATTATATACGAACGGGTGATCTGTTTAGTGAAATAAATATAACTGGATTGCTCCCTTTAGATAAACTGCCTATCTTTTTCTTGAAGCCAAGACTGGCATGTTTGTGCCTCGCGATTCTCTCGCGAGCCCAGTCCAAGGAGGGAGAGAGCAAGCATGCAATTTTAATAAGAAAAAAACTAAATGTAATGTCTACTAGGAAGTCTTACCAGAAAAAATACATTAATGAAAAGCTTTGTGCGCTATTGTTAATTTTAAGACGGTTTTCATTAATACAAATATTTATATCGGCGGATTGACCATGCTCCTCGATCGCATGCGTGAAAAGGCTGAGAATAGTCTTCAAGTTTGTCTTAAAATTTCCGTTGGAGGTAGCGTTTTAGTATTTATATTCATTGCGCTGGTATATCGTACTTGTGGTATGAATTATTTTATTTAGTTGAACTTTGTAGTATTTATCATTCATAAGAAATTAGTACGATTTGTGGCTCAGTCACATGGCTTAAGCCTATAGTGTTAACTACCTATAATCTTGCATGGTAGAGTTGTATTAAAGGAATTTTCACAGGTGAGGGATAAAACGCGGAGTTGCTATCGCTAGGGATAGGACAATGTTGCTGCATGGCCATATAAACCCTATCGGGCTCTCTGATTGAAAGCATGCAGATATCTAACCAAAGATCATATCGTCTTTATAAAATGAACTTGCTCGCATGGCAAAATATAGGCTGCATACCTCCTTTTTACTCTCAAAATAATAAGATTGGAACGTTACAATACGTATAGTTTTGATTATGTCTTTCCGGAAAACATCCACAATGACCCATTTTCAAAACAATGTATTTAAATGACTACGGATGCGGTCTATATAACAATTATATAATTATTGTGTACATTCACGCAATTGCGTGGAAAGCTAGGAAACATCCTGAGGCCCCCCGTTATTTTTTTAAGTTGGGCCCTACTTTTTCGAAAAAAGATAGTTGGCTAGCGGAGGGAGGAATTTCTCGAACCATATTCCTTACAAAAAGGTGTTGTAAAATTTTTACACGTAAAAAAGAGCGCAAAAATATTTCCCCATCCATGTCTAATACAAAGAAGTCTCTATAACTGAGGCTCGGGCCAATTTGTCCAATGTACTAGCAAAAATGTTCTGGTCATTTCTGCCGCCTCCCTCCCCCCCACTTCTTAGGCGTGGGGCCCCTTTCTCCGCCACTTACGCAACTGGATTCACGTATTATTTTTTTCACCATTTTAATTTTCCAGCACCGGGAGAAACGTCTTGTAATGCCACCAAAATGATCAAGAAAGGATGCTACTATGACCCTAGATATAGTGAAAGACTTCTTCCGAACCTGCTTCGAAAATACCGAGAGGGAATTGATTGGAACGAAGGCTGGGACGATTTTCTACAAAATGTGACATGCCAGTAAGTTTATCGCATTGATTTGTTGTAACCATTAAAGTGAGATTTCATTGACTTATTATTCTAAAAATCAAGGATGAAGAAGCTGCACTACTCAAGGCAACATTATCACGCTTGTGCATTCTTAGATTACACCATTTCAGTTTTTACTTCACGTGTACGTTATTAATTTTACCTTAATTAATATCAACGCAAAGTGTAAGTCTCATTAACTATAATTATTCTATTGACATGCATGTCTCTCAATCGTTGTCCGAACCAACGCGTTCTGGTATATAATTTCGAGTCTCAACATTACTCTCTTATTAGTTGGTATTGCAGATGGCAAAGAAGCGACATTCGACGACGTAATTATTATCGCTGCAAAATTGTATTACGAAGGATTCGTTCATGTTGTTTATGTTGTTTATGTTTTGGTGGTCTTATAACAAATTTTTCCTAAAAATGGTCCAAACCAAAAAGGTGGTCACCCAACCATGAAAATATCCTTCTTTAGCGAACTGTTACCATAGTAACCAATATATGCTACGCCCAAAGGGAAAAAATGGGTCAATTTCCAAACATGATAACTAGGTGAGAATTAATGATACAATATTGTCTAGGGAATGAACTAGAATAATTTCTTTACTGCATATAGAACAGCTATTATCAGAATTTATCCTATCAAACACAAAAAATGCGGAAACATGCATCACTGAAACAGTGATAACTCCTTGAAAATGAAGCCGAACTCAATTATTCTAGTTCTTTCCTGGAGCATGATATGTACTACCAACTCCGAAAATTTGATCAGGACCCTTTAATAGTTAAAAATATTATTGCTCAGCAAATAACTCGTAAATGAGGCATATTCAAAATATTGGAATATAAAAAATATGTATTGAGTAACGTTTTGTCACATTACAAGCGACATCATCAGACTAAATACAGTTAAGCTATTTCATCTATTTTATAACAAATTTTGAAAAAATATATGATATACAATTACAAACGGTTAAAAAGTTAAAATTAGTAATATACAATGTTTACGGTGTATTGACATGCACAAGATACTGAGATTAGTGAACTAGGATTGTCAAGTGGTTAGCGTCAGTGTTAAAAGATGTTAGTAAATTAACAAGAGGAGACACCTACTTAGAAGAGTGTTAACGGAAAGGATCGGACATAATTATTAAGCCATGGTTTAGTTTGAGCAATTAGTAAGCTTTCTTTAATAAGAATATCATGGTTAGAATTAGCTGAAGTAATAATTTTAAAATCACATGGTTCAATTGGATGACCGGCTTCTCTAGAATGATCCGAAATACTAGATTTTGAAACACACGAAAGAGGATTGCCAGTCAAAGCCGAAATTCCGCAATGCTCGGAGATTCGTGTGTGTAAATGTCGGCATGTTTTCCAAAATACAATGCGTTACAGCATTGACACTCAAATTGATACACGACATGAGATCTCAGATTAAGAGGAATACGATCTTTGAATTTGTTCAATTACTCAATTTAGCGGTTAAAAATTGTCATTTATTTCTGATGGAAAAAACTATGACCAAATTGATGTCGTAGCTATGGGTAGTCCTCTTGGCCGCTTTTTGCAAACATTTTTTTGTCCTTTCATGAGCCGGAAAGAATGGCTTGATAATTGTCCTGATAGCTTTAAACCTACATTTTCCGCTGCTATGTTCATGACTCGTTTGTATTGTTCAACTCACGTGATCATATTGTTCCTTTCCTTGCCTTAACTCGAAACATCCGAACATTTATTTTACTTTTGAAATTGAAAATGATGATAAAACTCTGCCTTTTCTGGATATCAGTATTAAACGTGTTAATGGGAATTTTAAAGCTTCTGTTAATCGAAAACCAACCTTTACTGGTCTTTTTACAAATTTTAAAAGTTTTTTACCGACTGTTACAAAAAAGGTTTCATTTTCTCTCTCTTGTTTCGTTATTTCAACATCTGCTCCTCCTATCAAATTTTTCACGCTAAACTTGAATAATTAAAAAAGTTATTACTTCAAAATAGTTACCCAAAATTGTTCATAGATAGATGCGTCAAAATGTTTTTAGATAAAATGATTTCTCCACCTCTCAAAGTTTAAACGCCCACAGTTTCAAAATTACTTATTCCGATTGTTTTACTTTATACGGGGAATCATACTATTCAGATCCGTCAACAATTACACAAATTGTTTTCTTCGGCTTTTCTTAGCTCCAGTACAACTAAGTGTGATTTTTAAACCAATATGCCGTTTGTCTAATTTTTTCCATTTCAAAGATAGTATTCCTCTTAATCTGAGATAGATGTCGTGTATCAATTTGAGTGTCAATGCTGTAACGCATTGTATTTGGGCAAAACATGCCGATATTTACACACACGAATCTCCGAGCATTGCGGAATTTCGGCTTTGACTCGCAATCCTCTTTCGTGTGTTTCAAAATCTAGTATTTTGGATCATTCTAGAGAAGCCGATCATCCAATTGAATCAAGTGATTTTAAAATTGTTACTTCAGCTAATTCTAACCATGATATTCTTATTGAAGAAAGCTTACCTAAGCCGGTTTTCCACTAGGCGGAATTTTGCGCGTGGAGCGGAATTGCACTTTGTCTTGTGATTTCTCGGGTGGAACTAATTAGAAAAGACAAAGAAAAATTCCGCTCCGCGCGCAAAATTCCGCCTGGTGGAAAACAGGCTTAATTGCTCAAACTAAACCATGGCTTAATAATAATGTCCGATCCTTTCCGTTAACACTTGTTTCCTCTTGTTAATTTACTAACATCTTTTAACATTGACGCTAACCACTTGACATTCCTTTTTAATCTATATCTTTCACTAATCTCAGTATCTTGTGCATGTCAATATACCATGAACATTGTATATTTCTAATTTTAACTTTTTAACCTTTTGCATTGTAATTGTATATCATATATTTTTTCAAAATTTGTTATAAAATAGATGAAATAGCTTAACTGTATTTAGTCTGATGATGTCGCTTGTAGTGTGACGAAACGTCAACCTCGTTCCCAGGGCTTCAGTGTGAGGACGAGGCGAGACACGAGGAAGCCCTGGTCCGGGCCGGTCACGTGACGACAAAATTTGGCAGTATTTGACAGTTACTCGTCAAGGAGTGGCGAGATATTCTTTGATGAATTATACAAGTCTTCGAAACAAATAAATAGCCAAAGGACTTCTCAATCGATATTATTTATGTGTAGAGCGAAGTTTGGCACGAATCAGCTAAATTCTCTGAAGATCCCGTCTATGTTTTCTAAGATATACCGATATTTCTGGAGATTTTCAACTACAGGCAAATCTGCATCCAAGCTGCATCTAGGCGTCTCCATGCAAGTGGTGATTCACACGAAATTTCCTTTCTCTCGTCTTGAACAATACGGCTATTGCTATAATTAATATTTAGTTTAAATATGGATTATAGATCTGACTTAGTTCAATATAAATAAACAAATATAAACCTCGCGTAAGCTGTTTACGCTGTACAGGAGTATACGGATTCGCTTGTTTCGTCGGACACCAACACTTGCCGTTCAGGAGCCGAATGCTTGCCTACAAATTTTATCCCCTTCACAATCTTTGTTTTATTTTATCGTATATTCGCAATTTTCAAGTATTCGGGGGTATTCTGAAACTGAAAAACTGGGTGGCGTGCGAATCTTGTAGAGACTACATCGGCCTAGGCGTAGAGCTATTAAGTAAACAGGGCCTAAATTAATTTAATAGCTTCATTTAATTGTTTATCTTGCTTTTATTTGTCAGTACAGAATATTGTAAATGAAAATATTACTACAATGCAATACGCGCACTATTTCATCAGACATCTGCACTAATATATACTGTACAAGGAAAACTACAGCTTAAATAATAGTAGACGTTTCGGAAACATCACAGCTCACTTCGACACGGCTTTTCAGTTTAGTAACCGGCCAAGGCGAAAGTAAATCATGCAGTCGGGAAAACGCACTAATCTGAAAGAAAACGTATTACTTTGAAAGATTTTTTTGCAAAACATACTCGTACACACAAGAATCATAAAAATACAAATGTTGAATTGTTATTGACTTATTGTCAACTGTCAAGTTCAGCTATTTTTAGACAATATGGTGTTAGCCAATCAGAATGCAAAATTGACCGGCCCGGACCAGGGATTCCTCGTGTCTCGCCTCGTCCTCACACTGAAGCCCTGGGAACGAGGTTGACGAAACGTTACTCAATAAATATTTTTTATATTCCAATTTTTTTTTTGAATATGCTTCTTTTACGAGTTATTTGCTGGGCAATAATATTTTTAACTAGAGTTCGATTTCCGCCTGGTGTTTCTATTACCTTTAATAGTTTTGGAGATATCATGCATGAAAATTGAGCAATCGGACCATTTTTACGAATTGAGAAAAACAGCTTTAAAGTTTACGGTTTAAGTTATTTCAGCAGTGGAAGCTAATACAAAGCAGTAAATGTCATTTTTACTTTTGTAAAACAATCCTGCCTTATAGGTGTTGCCTTCCTGCTATCACTATCACCAAAATACTCTGTATATTGTAATTTGTGGGTCGCTTCACTACATTCAAAGATTCACTTCACTCCCTCGGTCTACATCGACGGTGCTGAACCGGCATAATTTGCCTTGTATTTTCCAATATGGTCAGCTATACGCAATGCCTTTTTTCATCATATGTCGTCTCTCTATCAATCCTTTGGCAGGTATGACATACCTTACACAAAATCTCAACATCAAGGCATTTACCCATTTCCATTGAAATGGTAGTGACTTGACAATTTAATGATGAATATCCCCACCTTTGCGAATTAAGTTCCGTCATAGTAAACACCGCACTGGAGAACTTCGTCATCACAGTTATTGTCATGGTGTAACGCCTTACCAGCATTCCCCATCACATCAATAACCACAGTCTTGGCTGCTTTCAACAAGGTATCATTACAAGCTGAATAAGCAGAAGGTTTCTGTGGTGGGGGAATATTCATTAGGAAACAGAAACGTATCGCAGAAGCTTCTCCTTGTCCAATGGCAATGCTTTCTCATTGCATAAACAAGTCTTCACTGTTTACATAAAAAAATGTTTGACTTTTTTATGTAAAAAGGTATAAACGCAGCCACATTTATCACAACACAGCCAAAGATGAGAAGCACAACCTATTCCTTCCCAAGGATCATCATTAAGACTAGGACTAGACTGTCCACATGCATCACTTACAATGACACGAGCTGAAAAAGTTCATTCAGTTACTACACATCATTGAAACGATAAGCAATTATTTTAGTCTCTTCATCTTTGGTACTGCAAAGACATGGTGACATGTGGTAACAGGTAGAGTTATGTGCGTTAACCGCCTAAAACGGCCCTGTACATCTGCAGTACAATCTTTTGGAGTAATATACTTAGTGTTTGTAAAAATTGAGAAAATAATACATTGTTCCTAGTGTTTAAAACAAACATTTCATGAACAATTGTTAATAAATTACCCAATTCCTCAATCTTTCACCTCGTTTTTTACGATCAAATTACGTTAGCTGTCAAATAATTGTTTTAAAAATTCTTTTTCCAAATTTGTTTTGAAAACTTAATTAACATGATTAAGTAACATGATGGTAACGTGTAGATTATAAATATTCAAAGTAAAACAACTATATAACCAATTTTTGTAACTAGAAATAATATAAAATCTCTTTCAACTGCAATAATATTGTATAAATCACACTTTTTATTATATTATGATGACGTCATTGTGACGTTATTGACTTACATAATCTAATTACGCGAATTTATTGTCAAGTCAACAATAAAAAAGATTGAAAACCAAAAGAAAAGTTACAATTGTATTTTCTCGCAACTACTTGGATATAAAATTGGCTTAAAATTTCCATATGTAGAGACTGTCTAGGTTATAACAAAGTGAGCTACATTTAATAGATTTCGTCAAAAAGCTATCAATACGACAGAAAGTAATTAATTGCTATAATGTCGGTCTAAACGTTTTAATTCGCAAAAATATCGTCTTCAAGTTCGTTTATGTTAAGGTTAATAATTTACTATTGGCGCGGGAAATTTGAATTTTTCATATCGTAATATTATCGTTATATAAATATCTCTTAAAGCCAGTGTTATCATATTATTTATCTTTCCAATCTTTCGGTATGTCACATTGTCTTATCAGCGTCGGCAAACGGATAAAGAGTGTTTCATAAAATGCTTCCGAAATCTGAATTTGGTAGAAAATAATTTCCTTTCTAGGAAACAAATTTTGCGTCTGCAATAAAAGCCAATTAAAAATCACGAATATTTTCGCGACATTGTTTCTTACGTTTGGCCAGGGCTTTAAGTTTAGCGAAATGTTTCATTTGTTCCTTGATCGTGTGAATTGTATGCATATATATTTTTTATTCTACGTCCTGTTTGATACAGGTGGGCTTTTTACCTCACACAAATTTGTATTGAATTAGGATGTTAATATAAAGTAGAATTAAACGTTAAAACGGTATTTTGAAACAATAGCCAATGAATTGAAGTGATTTAGCATATGAGGAAGCAAAATATACAATGTGTTTTAAACAATATTTAATGTGGGTGTATTTATATTACAAGGTTTGAGCAGTATTCTGTGATTTTATTTGTTGTTTTTGCGGAGGAAATCTGGGAAACCCCCTAGTGAGAATCTATTTTTATAGTATGCGCGTGCGCAGTGCGAGTTTGACTGAGTTGCCCATGCGTATTTGCTACCAAAATAATGGCGGTTCGAATATTTCGAAGCGCGAAAATATCAAACTTTGGAGGAATTTTTCCCCCAATTGTGCAACTGTTTCACTTGGGGAACAACGGATTCTGGTAAAGTAAATTTTTATCTATTTATTCATGTGAAAATTACGTAGTTCCACGAGGGGTGCAACGGAATTGCATTTTTTGGATGCTCATCCTACGGCCTAGATGGACAAATTCATAGTAGAAAACCATGACGTTCCCACTTAATAACATATGACTGAGACGATCGTCGAACATTTTCCGCCAAAGAATTGTTTGCGGCCGCTGTATTTGAAGCTTTCTCATTCCAACCAGGCAATTTATCGCCACAACAATGGAATATATTGTATTGAAAGGCACTAACAACAACGTTTTCGTTATCATACGCAATTGTAACATGGCGAAAAATTGAAAAACAACATGACAGTCTTGATACACTTTGAGAAACAGTTAAAAAACTGTTGACATTTCTACTACGCGCGTTTGCATCGATTTATCTAAAGTTTCATACATGTTACCATTCATGTTCCGTTTTCCATTACTGATTTCTATACATATTGAACATATTATGCTTGCGATATTACTCTGAGTGCATATCCACACCGGGCGAGCTTGAAAAACATGCCCGGCCACGGTGGGATTCGAACCTACGACTTTCAGAATACTAGCCCAATGCTCTTCCAACTGAGCTACGCGGTCAGGACGGTTCGAATAAGTGATACTTCGGAACAGTATCTAGTTCCTTCAATACCAATGTGTTCTAGTAATATGAATTTTCTGTGCTGGTGTTGTGTATTCAGGTGAATAATATACTAGATACTGTTCCAAAATATCACTTACTCAAACCGTCCTAACCGCGTACCTCATTTGGAAGAGCATTGGGCTAGTATTCCAAAGGTCGTAGGTTCGAATCCCACCGTGGCCGGGCATATATTTCAAGCTCGCCCGGTGTGGATATGCACTCAGAGTAACATCGCAAACATATTATTCACCTGAGTACACAACACCGACACAGAAAAATTCATATTACTAGAACACATTGGTATTGAAGGAACTAGATACTGTTCCGAAATATCACTTACTCGAATCGTCCTGACCGCGTACCTCAGTTGGAAGAGCATTGGGCTAGTATTCCAAAGATCGTAGGTTCGAATCCCACCGTGGCCGGGCATATTTTTCAAGCTCGCCCGGTGTGGATATGCACTCATAGTAACATCGCAAACATATTATTCACCTGAGTGCACAACACCAACACAGAAAAATTCATATTGAACATGTTACCACTATTTTCTATAAATATAGTATGTACTATTTTATAAGTAGATGGTAACATCTAGTAACATGCAAGTTCAATATATATATATAGAAATGTATAGAGGAAAAATAGTAGCATGAAGGTAACATGTGGTAACATGTAGAGTTATGTGTGTTAACTTAACTGCCTAAAACGGCCCTATACATTTGCAGTACTATCTTTTGGAGTAATATACTTAGTGTTTCTAAAAATTGAGAAAGTAATACATTGTTCCTGGTGCTTAAAACAAATATTTCATGAAAAATTGTTGATGAAATTACCCAATTCCTCAATCCTTCACCTCGTTTTTTACGATCAAATTACGTTAGCTGTCAAATAATTGTTTAAAAAATTCTTTTTCCAAGTGTGTGTTGAAAACTTTATTATAAATCTTCAAAATAAAACAACTAACTAATTTTTGTAACTATAAATAATATAAAATCTCCTTCAACTGCAATAATATTGTATTAATCACACTTTTTATTATATTATGATGGCGTCATAGTGACGTCGTTGACTTACGTAATCTAATTACGTGGATTTATTAGTTTAGTTTAGTTTAATGAAATATGTCACATTACATTACATTGCGAATTACAAATTACAAATAAATACAGGACTTGCATGCAACACCTAAACTAAGAATGACACAAAGACGGAGTGACAGGAGAGGAAAACAGGACTAACGTCCCAATTGACAATCCTCCCCCTCAACATAAAAAAGATTGACAACCAAACGAAAAGTTCAATCGTATTTTCTCGCGACAACTTAGAAATAAAATTGGCTTAAGATTTGCATATGTAGAGTCAATCAGGAGTAAAAATCATTGAAACATCCTATTCGCCCTCCATGCACTCCCCACCCAAACAATGTTGTTTCCACGATACCAAACCACAGTGTTGGCTGAAAACATTCACCCAACATTGTCGATGGGGGGAAGGAGGAAATAGTAAGAAAAAATCGAATTATATTTATATGAGTGTATAGAAGTGTCAAAAATGAAACACATATTTGAAATACGCAAAGTCTGATTATTTCTGCACGTGATTGTAGGGTATATAAAAATACGATATCCATTTTCCAACCTCGCTCCAAGGGCTTTTCCCTTTTTCTCATTGGGAAGGCGGGAAAAGGGCCTGGCACCGGCCGGTCACATGACTTTCAACACCCAGATATAGTGGGTGAAGTGGGTGTAATACATTATAATAATAATGAATTAGAAAATCCAAGATGGCCGCCAACCTAAGAGTGTCCACAAAAGTGGTTAGAGCGGCTTAAAAATGCGTTTAGTCTGAAATTTTTCCTTCTTTTTGCTACCGACGTACTCGAAATCAAATGCTTCAGCTTTTATTACATGGGAACTATGTAGTTGCTGTTCTTCCAACTGGGTTTGGTAAATATCGTTCGTTCGCTAAACAAAATTAACAGCCATTTGAGCCAAAATATAGGATTACGACAGATGTTCTCCAGCTTGACAGGTTGCCTAAGAGGACACGAAAAGTTTTTTGAACTGGGGATGTTAAACTTGGTTTTACCCTTCCAAAGACTCTGCTGTGCGACGTTTGGAACGAGTTTATGAGGAATATTTTATACAGTGATTCAAAGAAATGTTTTTGCATAAACTGTATATGTTATTGTCTATTGTTGAATGTCACTTATATTATAAATGCCACTGGTTGGAATATTCATTCATTGATATTTTAAACACAGATGAAGTGTTATATGTCCTTTCCTTGTTTACGTTTTCCTTGCAGCCAAACGTTGTTGAAGCTGGCAAGTTGCAAAATTGACATAATTTATGAGTGATATGACCCAAATATTGGATATGCATCTTAGTTTGCTTCCAGTAAAATGTAAACAAGACCTTAAGAATTCTATATGAGATAAGAAATATTACGTTTAAAATCATGACTGGCAAATTAGCATGTGCAAATTGATGCTTCCTAATAATAGTATGTACTCCAGTAAAGCTTGCTTGCTTCAATTCTTGCTGTTACCATCTGCACATTATCAGGGTGGAGAGTTGATTTGAATTTTTTGTCCCAGGGGATAAAGGTAGGGAATAGATTTTCCATCACAAAAAGGGCAAGGTGCCCAACCAGTTAGAAGATTGGATGTACTTTAAGTGACCATTCATTATACCCTAGGGTGGGGTGGGAGATTCTTATGTCAAAATGTCATGGGACCCCTTTTTAATCTCTTAATTTAATAATGGAGACCCCTCCTAAATATTTAAGACTATATAACATGATGAAATTCTAATCTTCATTCATGTGAATGCCTGACTATGAAGAAAATACATTTTGCAACACAGGGATGGATCCAGCATGATCTGGTAGGGGGGGGGGGGGTGCTCTGCCAGCTCTGGTGCCGAGTTGTGTCGGTCATGTGTGCTGCCCGCCCATCAACTTGCTTCACTACTGCCAAGTCTTGCTTTACTACTGTATTTAAATTGTAATTGTTGTTCAAAGCATGCTCATCATCATGTTATTACCCAAATTACTGTATCTCATTTTGCCTGTAATAATGTTTTGTTTTATCATGAAAAATAGCACCCCCTCCTGCACCCTTCTGACCAGGCCTAGGGGGGTGAAACACCCCCCCCCCTCCCCCAGTAAATCCATCCCTGTTGCAACATACACTATAAGAGCTAGAATGATTGCCTCCTTTGGATGATTTGTCTTAGAATTATATTACCTATATTACAACAATTCTTCCTATTCTGAAACTAGTTGCTATTCTGTTTTTTACAACACTCACCCCGCTCCGAAAAAAAGACTCAACAAATCAAGAATTCCCTCCAAGGCAATTTTGCCAGCAAAACAGATTTAATTTGATGGTAGCTGTTCCGAGAATATATTAACTCATTGAGTGTCAGCATTCTGCCTAGACTTGCCACAAGTCGACCTCGAACGAAACGCAAGCAGCGAGGTCGTTTGTTTGTGGTCAACTTGTGGAATGTCTACATTCTGCCCTTTCGGAAAATTGTCTGGCACCAGACGGAGTAACATACTAAAGTAGGGCACATTGCCACTATAAAGGGTTAAATTAAACAAATTAAAAAAAAATTGGAATGGTCTATATTCAAAAAGCTCTATTTGTAAATTTTAATTGAGGTTTATATACCTACTTATACTTATAGCTACCTTGCCCCACTCACTTCAAGTGAATTCTATGGGAGGAGGAGGACATTGAAAATCCCTGGGTTTACTTGGTAAAAGCAAGAATTGAACCATGCATTACATGTATATGGAGAGCAGTTTTTAATATATTTTATCATGCAAATACCTTGATAATTTTTCTTAAACGTCTTTGGCTTAGAATGGGTACACCCTCCAAAGGTGTTTATTTACATGGTCCAAAGGTGTAAATATATACTGTTCAAGGTGTTAATATAAACAGCAAAAACAATTTATATAATTAATTTTTATTAAATAAAATGTGGAATATTTTACAAATTGCATTACCATCCCAAAGTGTACATAATTTATCAATATAATTAGGACTTAGAAGCTATTCACATGAGTTTGACTCTGACCCAGCACCCTTGGCTAGCTCCCCTTGCCCAATCACAAGTAGAAAACCTCCAACCCCCTCTGACAAATCAGCCCAGATCTGCCCAAGAAGCAGGCTTTTCTGGAATATTATTAGCAGTAAAATTGTTGCATATTTTCAAGCATGCATTGTAACCTGATTTTAAAGCCTTATTGAACATCAGACATTGTGGCAATGGCAAGATTGTCCAGCCATATGAATACAATCTTCAAATATCATAAAAAACAATGCAATTTAAGGCCAGACAGCCCAACTCCTGCGCGCAGCCCTTTATTACAGATTCGAAGCATCTCTTGAGGCATCAAGGTATATGGAATTACATACGAGTATGTGACATAAGCCCACCATTGCACAACTTTGTCTGCAACAATGCAAATACAATCAAGCTGGAAACGGATTTTATCAGTATTTTTGATATATACATTATGGCTCATGTCCGAGCTCACACCTGCACTTTCATATTGAAATTGGTCTAATATCATCCAAACAAAACACATCAGAAAACTGTATCATCAGCCAATTGAGCAAATCACTTTTTTAACACAATTTATGGCAAAATGAAGCAACATGTAATAGCATCTGAAACGAAACCAAATTACATATTATTCAAAAGTTGTAAACACTGTTGCATATATGATATAACCAAATATCGTCGCATTTGTAGTGATAACTAACTATAAATTAGGCCAATTTAAACTCGACTATGAAGAATATCATAAACTAAAGGTCATGTTTCAGTTTATAAACCCAGACTTTAGTTTTATATAAACATTAACGCTATACGAAGGCAATGAAAGCACATTTTGCCCTAAATACTCGGTCAGAGCCTCAGAGGTGTGTTCTAGTACACAATTAATCTTCTCTCACAGTTTAAAACATACAATAATACTAACCTTCGATAAATTGTGTATAAATCTTATCGAATTTAACCATTTTGCCACAGATGTTGCCAATAATATTTCTTAGACGTACAAAGTATTAATAATGACACTCCTTGCGTGAAAATGTTAATTTATCCCAAAGTTTGAACAAATTAATCCAAGATTGCATTATTTGCATAATAATGTACTTGTCATTGACCAATCAGAATACATAGAAGACTGGCCGGTGCCAGGGCCTTTTCCCGCCTTCCCAGAGACAAAAAGAGAAAAGCCCTGGTCATTTTCATGTTTATAAAAATTATCACAATATTAAGAGGTTATTCACCGAGCGTGAGTTCTGTACTGTGAAATATCAGACCGAGGTTTTTTAATATGGACCAAGCGAAGAAAGAGCGAGGTCCATGCAAAATACAGAGGTCTGATATTTCACAGTACAGATCGAACAAGCTTGGTGAATAATCGGTTTATTATATAGCTGAACTGAGTGTGTGAGCATATGCTTTTCGTGCGAATTAAATCGGCTATCGTCAGTTTCACTGGGTAACTAGAAAATACATGCATGCAGAAACCCTCGCCTTGATGACAAAACCATTGTATTCCCCGAACATGAAGTATCTAAACTACTGAGTTGTCATGGTAAAACGATAATTTTTTAAGAATATTCTTACAAATGAAAAATCGCCTAAAATTATCACACAAAATTATCAATTTCCCAACATATATATCTTAGGTATGTTATTATATGTAATATAAGCTTCAATTTAAGGTAAAGTTCAACCATAAACGCTTCGGAAAACGTTTTAAAATGTCTCTTTAATTAATTAAATGGCTTTATCGATAAACTTTGAGTTTGCAATAAAATGATATCAAATTCTCGCATGCAAATAACTTTGCTTTCTTTTTTATTTAAAAAATTCAATATAATAAAAAAGGGAATCAATATTAAAGGTCTTAAAGATATCATACAGTGAAATTATATGCTGTCTTGTTTAGTTGTTTCATATACACAAAGGCCGTCGGGTATTAAAGCCATTATAAAATCAATATTTAAAACAAACTTATCTTCCTTAACGTCGTCTCCCTTCTTTTAGCCGATTATTTCGCCCTTTCTTTCTGAGAAACCTTTTGAAATTTACAAAATCTTGCAAAAATGCTAACAAAAATGAAATATATTTGCAAGAAATTTATCAATCATCGAATCAAGAAATGTTTGCTATTTTGCTGTCGTCATGCAGTCGTTATAATGCAAACATTAAATTTGACCAATCAGTGTCGGCCATTCATGACAGTCCGCCATATATTTGAGATCAGTGAGGATGATCACCCCTCGCTTATCACCCACGCCCGCGATGATTGATGAACTTTAGACTTCGCTAATGCTTTAGTTCCCCCGGGTGTAAGTAGCCTGGAGGAATTAATACCCTCGCACGGCGCTTCGCACCTTTGACTCGAGGACAATATACGGTAGGAATGCATGCTCAATCAAAAACAATTTGGTTGTTTGAAATTTTTATCTGTAAAGCACAATTGGAAATTTAAAAAGCAAAAATGTTTTCTGCTTGCAAAGCAAAAATTTCCCGCCAGATAAACGATATCTGGGACACCGGTCCCGGTACGGAGAATACGGACCACGGTCCGGATATGCATAGGTGTTTACGGACCGCTTGTCAACCAATCAGAATAGAGAATTTTGAAAATCCATATAATAATATGTAATAATGATTGTAGTCTTATTTTCAAACCTGTTCTTCTTTAATTGGAACAAGGTGTTATTTGTGTCTTCATGATCAGTGCAAGTAGCTAATAACCGCAAAGGAGATTTGTTCTCACTTTATTAACTTTCCTTTTGTTGGTATTTCTGCCATGTTTCACAAATATTTTGTTCCTAATATGCCCATAACTATTTTTTGTAGAAAATTATTCAGTTAGAATTTTTTAACAGTTTAAGCTATATTTTATTTTGCTTTTATATGCAAAAAAATTGCCAAAATGCTATGACTTGTGGTTGTTTATTTTGTTCAATTTGCCAGAATACATTTTTTAAATAATTACTAGCTAAGTGAATTATACACCTTCCTTTGATTGGCCAGCTATAAGGTCACCACTTCAATACAACTGGTTTAAAGAGGATCCGATTACAATTTATACTGCATGATGTGCATGAGCAAAGTTCAAAATAGTGCGATTAAAGCTCTAAAATAGTGCGATTTGGGCTGTAGTCGAACTATTTTTAGCCAATCAGATTGCTGGAATTGGTCATGACTTCGAAATGAATATGGTAAAACCAATAATCTATAGATACCGTTGAATTAATAATGGTAATTGAACTAAGTGGAGTGCAATTTGGACTGAAATCAAACGCGTGAAAAATCACACGACCGCGAAGCGGGAGTGCGATTTGTAATCACAAGTTTGATTTCAGTCCAAAATTGCACGACGCGAAGTTCAATTTCCACTTTATTATATTCATTTTGAAATCTTAAATATTTTTGTAAACCGGAAACGTTTTTGTTTGCAAAAGACACACCTCCGTTACCTCCCTGAGTGCTGTAGCATAGCAACAATAAGCGAACAAGATGGACTTAGTAAATACGTTCAAATACTGCAAAAATCTAAAAGAAAGTAAGACATTTATAAAGAATAAGAGACAACACAAGTAAGTTTAAACATATTGTAGGTCTTACGAGTGATTGAAAGAGTTTTGGTGCAGTTTAATTTGTGCGTTTAAAATTGGAAATATGATAGGCGAATTTACCGTTGTTTTCCCGGATTCCTGTCTGTCCTGACGCTTTAAATTTGCTTTTGTTGGCATTTTTGCCAGTTACTATTTGTGTAATTTCAAGAAAATTAAAATTCTTTGCAATTCTTTGATTGTGTACTGTAGCTATCCATATTTTTTGTTTTTATGTGCAAAAAATTGCTTAGGCGCTCAAGAGTAATCATGACATGTAAATTTTTTGTTTTTGCTCATTTGCCATATCACATTTTTCTTAAAATTCATTGGTTGTTTGAAGTCAGCACTCTAATGTGATTGGTTGAAAGAAGGTGCGATTTCAGCACGAATCGCACTGCTAGAAGTGCGATTCGTGCTGAAATCGCACTTCTGTGAACCAATCAGATTGCAGGAAACACCATTGATTTCAAAATGAATATAATAAAGGAGATTTACTTACCTGTAATTATTTTCATAGCTGGCTTGAAATCTTTGAATTTTCTTATTCAATAAACTTTAATTAATATTTTTGCGACGGACATCAATGAGAAAAAGCAGTTAAAAAAAACATTTCGTTAAAAACAATTTAATGGACAGTCTTAGGTTGTGCTAGATGCATATACATACTTAGGATCATACTAAATTCATTCCAAAAAACATAAATTAATGTACACTACGTTTAGTAATTACCGAACAAACTCCATTGCGATCTGATGATAGTGGTAAAGGTTATTTTCGTGAGCCGTTAATGCCAATATTGTTCTGGTAAATGTGAAATGATGTATTTTTGTCTGTTGAAACGTGATCTAAATGCCAAGTTAGAAACCATGATTGCCAGTAGTCCTTCTCGCGGAAACCTTGCACAATTTATTTCAGGCCAGCGAAAATATAGACTGGACGAGTAAGTGACAAGTGTGAATTGGAAGATGACCAATGCTTCACATGTAACAGTTTGCTGCATGCATGTATTTTCCACCCTGAGAGCAGAGCCTGATTTCCCCTCGCGTAAGAAATAAGGCTCTGCCGTTTTTGTGTTTAATTTCGGTCGAGCATGCTCTATTTCCAATATTATGTTTATGTCAAAACATATCAAAGATCACTTGTATTTATGGAATGACTGCTAAATTTAGAGAACCAATCGCATGCATGCAGTTATCGCTACACGTTGGGCGCGTGCAACTGCATGTGCTGTACAATTACGACAATATAAACAAAACAAAAACATTTTTAAATCGCTAAGCTTTGTCACTTGTCAGTTGTGAAATCAAACCATTACTACATGCACAATTGCTAACTTGCTAGTTTATTTTATACTACGCTACATTTCGGTATATTTAAGTTATAGTCAGCCAAATTTTGGTTATAGTTTTAAATTTTGTAAATATATAGAGGGCCCAAAATGTAGTCATCGGTTTACATGGAAACGAAGGCGCGCGCATTTAAAACCGGTTAGAACTGGTTTATTACCGGTTTACATCGTCCAGAATTTTGGACGAACACAAAACATGTACAAAAACGGCTGCCTTATTTTCTACGCGAAGGGGAAATCAGGCTCTGTTCTCAGAGTAGTATTATTTGTAATTTGTAATTGATATATACACTGTTATTTTCAAGGTGTTATTTTAATCCGCCTTGAAAGGATTTTTAGGGGTGTTAAAAAAATTGAGCTCTTTTAGCTCCAAAATTGGGGTAAAAAACCCTTAAGGTGGCTCCCTACAGTTCTCTAAAATTCTAGGTATTTTGAGTAACGTTCGCTTTGAACCAAATTTATATTAGATACACTTAAGACAAGGCAATATGATCATTTCCAGGAAAGTTCAGAAGCTGTGTGCTGTCCATTTATGAACAAATTAAAACAGTGTTTGTGTTGCCATGGCAACCATGATGTTCAATCTTTTGCACTTTTATTGTTTAATTTCACAATAAATTGACAATATCTATATTTTCCTTCGGTGAATTTTTCTGAAATTTTTTTTGAAGATTTATGGCCCATAAAAGGCCGGTTTACACGACCAGTGTTTTGGGCACGGCACCCCTAAAAATGGGCACCCGTGCCCAAAATTTTAGGCACGGCACCTCTGCCTTTTGGCGTGTAAACGTGACAAAAATCGGCACCGGTGCCGCAAAATTTAAACGTGCCGAGACTTTCTCACGAGGTAGTCTCGGCACGTCTAGCAAGGGGTGCCGTGCCCAAATTTCGAAAAAACTAAAAAATGTGTTTGACATCGAGCATGCGCAAAACAAATTGTCCTCTTTCCAACATGGCAGCAAGCGGCGAAAAACTACAACTTGCCAAAAATTAAAAAAAAAACAAAGTTAAAAAACAAATTTAACACAGAATGTGAATGTTGCTCTAGTTGACTCGGAAATTTTGATACCACTGTTCGTCGCTGAATAGAGCAGTAACTAGGTCGTAGCAAATAGCTGTCGTTCGATGCGTCCATACCTCTCGAATTCGTGGCGGGTGAATACAAGATGGCACAACATTTATGCGAAAAAACAACTCCTTTCGTCTTTAAGGGCCTGTTCATATGGACAAAGGTTATCCCGGTTAACGAGAAAACTTTTCGACTAGCCAAATATACTTTTGTTCTGTTCACATGCATGGAGAAACGTTATTCCGCTTACCGCGGGTAAAGTTTCCGGCTGTGACATAGCACTGAATATCAATTGAATTGAAAAGTTACTGACACGACAGAAAGCTATCCTGCCAAGCGGGAACTAGAGTTGTGTTCATATGGGAAAAACATCACTTGACAAGCGAGATCTCGGTACGTACACGGGAAAACGTTTTGTCTTATATGAACGCAGTGCAAACAAACTTTTCATATTATTTTCATACCAAGGCGAGATCTCGCTTGTAAACTTTTCGAAAAGTTTTTTCACTAACCAGGATAACTTTTGCCCATATGAACTGGCCCTTAAAGTACGTTCCTAGTATTGAATTGGTTTTTCCCTCGATTTTCGGCTCATATAATACTCTTCTTCGTTCCAATAAATATAAATATATAATTCTATTTCTGTCCGACATATTTATTCTTTAAAATATACCGTCGTAAACGGAAAGTAGAGGTGCCGTTTTCCGATGGGCACGGTGCCTATCATAAAAGTGTGTCTACAAAATGTTGTCGTGTAAACGAGTAAATAGCGAAGTGGCGGTTTTGGCACGGTGCCCATTTTCAGGGGTGCCGTGCCCAAAACGCTTGTCGTTGCTATAATGCCGGTACTGGCAGTTCCCAGAAACACTGCTGATTTAAACCTGCTACTGAAGGTCGAAGGTAAGCCCCAGTCAAACGAGGATGAGAGCTGGCAGTCACGCATTATTAGTTCAGGAAACATTTCGGGATCCAGATTAACAAAATAAAAGTTGAATACGAGTATACGAACTATGTTATAACTTAAGGTTTTGCATTGCGCACTTTTACCATATCTTTGAAACGAGTTCGGTGACCCCAAATATTTTCCTGCTTTTACTATGAGCATATCATAAATTCACCCCTGGGAAGTTTCAGCAAATTCTCACTTCTAGAACAATTACTGATGAACACTTTAATTAAATAATTCATACGATAGTGTTGGGAAAGCAAACAGCCAACCCGAGGTCGCGTGACTGCCAACTCTCGTACCCAGAGCAATGCCTGTGCACGGGCGAAGGAGGCATTGGCTGAGCCAATGCCTTCCTCGCCCGCGCACAGGCATTGCTCTGGGCACAGAATAAGGCACACAGAAGGGCACCCTGGCCGCCATCTTCCTAGCCAGCCGATTACATTTTCTGGCCAATAAACGCGCTGTATTGGCTGAAGCCCCCGCCTTCTGGCCAGTCAACTGCATATTTTTGCATAGAAAAATGGCGACACGTTGCACCGCTGAGTGGCCCTTCTGGTACTGATCTTTATTCTGTGCTCTGGGTACGAGATTGTTTTGACAGAGGGAATCAACCATTCTGAACACAGAGACCCAAGCTCTATTTGCCTGCGGCCCTGCGCTCGTCTGTGACTTACAGGCGGGCGCGGGCAAATAGAGCCTTGGTCTCTGTGTTCTGAGCGGCGGCACAAGCATACACTATAAACGTCTAGAACTCGGGAGCATTCACAAAAATAGAATTTTATAACTCCTACTTGCCCGTGCCTGTGTGAAAAGCGTTTTCGTATATAATTGCATAGCCATAGGAAACGTACTATTGTTTTATATTTATTATCAAAATTATTCTCTATTATTATTACACATATTCCTCATCATAAACTTACATTTTATTTGGTATATATCTGAAATATATGTATATATTGAAATATACTTATGAAATCACATTGTAAATTATCTTGCAATCACTAACATTATCAAATAATTTTAACAAACGAATAATACACTTATTGAAAACTAGACCTAAACTAACTTCATATTATGATATATAATTGTAACAATGAATTCTACATTTATAATCTTAAAAATCTCAATATGGCGCGCTAAAAGATCAGACGGTCGCTTTAATATTTATCACAAAAGCACGTGTAATGAATCGTAGCAATTTGCTCGTAAACTTG
>CACRXK020006726.1:0-24555 GCA_902702795.2 Paramuricea clavata | reverse complement strand
AATATATATATATATATATATATATATATATATATATATATATATATATATATATATATATATATATATATATATATATATATATATATAAATAAATTCGTTGTTTTTGTTGTTCAGTATCCTATATGTTAAGGGGCCGATTACATGGAGCATTCTCAACCCCGGGGTTGAACTCAGCCCTGTTTACCGGGTTGAAATTTCAGCCCTGTCTGTATTACAAAACTCTATCCAAAATCAAACGCGTGATTACATGACAAAATTTTCAATCCAGGACTGAGTTCAACCCCGGGTCTGAAATTTCAACCCTGCTTTAGCTAGCAGGAACGTTTCAACCTAGGGGTGAAATTAACATGAGTTATTCGAGCATGAGTGGTAGTGACCATTTATCACAAGAAAACAAAATGAAGGGTTTTTCACTTCCGCGAATCGATGCCGAGAACGTATAGTATAACGTTCCAACCCCGGGGTTGAAATCGTCCATGCATGTAATCGCAAAAAATTTCAACCCGGTTAACAGGGCTGAGTTCAACCCCCGGGGTTGAGAATGCTCTATGTAATCGGCCCCTAAGTACTATTTAAAACACGAGTAGGAGTGTTTTATCGGATATAAAACGCAAGAAGCAGCCAAGCGTTTTATGTCTGATAAAACACGACAACGAGTGTTTTGAATACCTTAAAATACGACAACAAAAGAGTACTAATTAGGATGAACCATTATATAATCATCCTAATTAGGATGAACAATTATATAATGCCACATGCTTTATCAGATATAAAGTCACTGCATGTGGCATATTATGGCTGACATGATTTGCCACAAGGTTTATGAGTATTTTAAGTTGCATGTAATCTGTGTCTGTGATATGTTCGTGCATAATTGTCTTAGTACGTCTCGTTTTAAATTAATTGCTAAGGGGTCGAATATCAATTGGAATTCAGTTTCTGTTTCCTCCTCCTGTCAGAGCATTTTCTAGTTATTGTTATTCTTATATCTCTATGTAAATGTATATCTTTTATGTGTGTGACAAAATGAATAAATAAATTAAAATAAATAAACACCTTAAGTAGTGTCACGAAAATATTAGTACAGAAAGTTTTTGTATTACGTATTATTTGCTTATCTGTGCGAAATATATCTTCCATTTAGATTTACGTGGATGGTCCGTATGGAGCTCCTGCTACACATTTCACAGAAGCAGAGCATGCTGTGCTTATTTCAAGTGGAATTGGTGTGACACCTTTTGCATCTATTCTTCAAACTATAATGCTTCGATACAAGAACGCCTCGCACTCTTGTCCTAACTGTAATTACTGTTGGGTTGGTGACGTTCCTTATTCTTTGAGAAAACTGCATAAGGTGGGCAAATAATATGCAAAATATTCATGGTTACAGAAATTGCTTGAGTGCTCATGAAAAATATTCTGGAAGGTCGGCAAAGTGTTGATCTACAGGGTGTATAAAAAAACTGAACAGATTTCAAATCGTATCCAGTTTTTTATGTATATAGCTTTTTTGGGTACTTATAATGTAGAATAATGAAAAAAAATTCTCGAACTCAAATTTTCTGAACCAGGGGGGGGGGGGAGGGTGTCGTTTCCAACAAACTAAAAATGGTTTGCACACGAAATTTAAAAGCTTTAATCATATTTTGAGTTAAAGATGCGGTACAGTCCTATCTGCGCATGTGCACAAAGGAGCCCTCTTTTTATTTACAAACAGTTTATTTAGGTTTCTATTTCATTTTATGTTCTTGCAAAGCTTGATTGTTGTCTCTTCTTAATTTATTATACTCTATAATCATAAAAATATAACTAGTTGTCGAATAAAATTCAATATTTTAGATACAGAAATGTAAACAAAGCCTTTGTTTACATACGGACTGTACCGCATCTTTAATAGATGGAAAATTTGTTGGGTTTTTAATTACTGTACAATTAAAATTTCAGACAACTTGATTCAGTTTAAGCCCTTTAACTATTTATTTTTCCCTAAAAAATCAGCCTTTCGCATGCTTAATTAATGCATTTACCCAATTTGTATATTGCTGACATATGCAAATTAGGCAAAGTTTGCGTGAAATGATAACCGGCTTAAACTAAAGAAAATTGTCTGAAATTTTGTGCAGTAATTAAAAACCCAACAAATTGTCCATCTATTAACTCAAATATGATTAAAGCTTTTAAATTTCGTGCGCAAGCCATTTTTGGTTTGTTGGAAAAGACACCCCACCCCTGGTTCACAAAATTTGACTTCGAGAATTTTTTTCATTATTCTACATTCTAAGTACCCAAAGAAGCTATATACATCAAAAGCTGGATACTAATATCTGTTCAGTGTTTTTATACACCCTGTATAGGACTCGTTTACTGCAGCACTGCAAGATATAGTTGCCTGTCCACTCATGCAACAAGAATCGAGTCTATTGGAACCATTAAAAAAAATCGTGTCTATTGGGATAATAGTCTATCAAGATATGATGGTCTGAGTAATTTTGTTATGTTTATGAGAATTTGTGGTCGGTCACCATGATTGAGCTTATGGTATTTTCGCATAATAAACGTCCAATATCTGAGGTGAAACATGAGACACTCAAACAATAAGTGTCTTATATTTTGTTGCTTTAACGTTCGCCAGGCTTCCAGATCATCATCGAATCGATTCGTTACTGTCTATGAATTCTTACAAATAAAGTGATGTGCAAATTGACTTATTGACTCGATCTTACCAAGCGATCGGTAAATGTGATATCAAAAAGTTGTCGTAAAATCTTGGCTATCGCCTAACGAAAATTTTAGTGCTTTTCTGCTATGCTTTGTACAAGATGCAATGTTCGATTACTTTAGGTAATCACACCGGAAGGAGTACAATTAATGATTAACACTGTGAGTGATTTTTGCCAAAATTGCACGAGTTGTCGAGGCGGTTTATGACAATAGAGACCTTAAGATTGACGTTTACGGCAAACGTCAAACCGCTAGCGAAGTTTTTGATTTTACAGCTCTATTATTGTAGCTTTTACACCAGTTTTGAAATATGTTAAACTGATTAAACTTCTGGTCTTTAGCAATGATTTAAGAAAGAAAATTAACCACTAGTCATGCCATTCACCAAAGCAGTAAATGAAGATTTGGCGTACGAAGTTGACGTTTGACGCATAAATTTCATGCTTTAACGACTACAAGCCTCGTAGCAGTTCAAGCATGAAATCTATACGCCAAACGCCAACTTCAAACGCCAAATCTTAATTTACTGCTTTGGTAAATGGCATGACTAGTGGTTAATTCGCTTTCTTAAATCATTGCTAAAGAGCACAAGTTTAATAAATTTAACATATTTCAAAACTGGTGTAAAAACTATTATAATAGAGTTGTAAAATCAAAAACTTCGCTAGCTGTTTGACGTTTGCCGTAAACGTCAATCTGAAGGTCTCTAATGTTATCATAAACCGCCTGTTGTAGCTATTGCACCCAAGCTATTAGTGTCACGTGAATGCAGAGATCACATGTATATATTGAAAAACTATAAACATCCTCCTTGACAATGAAATGGTTTAATTTATGATTGGTGTGAAATTCAAATATATATTCGAAATGTCCAAGCGAAGCAGCAATAAATATGAATCGCAAGTTCTTCATTCGTCAACAAGCAAATGTTTTAGGTCACTTCTTTTTGTGTATTTTCATTTTCTGCTTTTGTTTAAAAGTACCTGTAACTGAATTGTAGACTCATTTGTGTTTACAAAGCGAGCCGCCATTTTTTCTTCTAATTGGACTTACCAGGAGTGTAATTAATGAAAAGATTTCCCCACTTCTCTTAACCAATCAGATTGCAGTAATTTTCTCATTTATATAATAAGTACGATAACACAATGATGTGATTGATTATATAGGTCGACTTCTTTTGGATAAACCGTGACCAGCATTCATTTGAATGGTTTTTGAGTCTCCTGAACCAGCTTGAGGTGGAGCAATCTGAGAGTAAAGGAGTATTTAACGACCATTTTCTCGACATGCATATTTACATGACATCGGCTTTGAGGAAAGAAGACATGAAAGCCGTTGGATTACAACTGGCACTTGAACTTATTCACAACAAGAAGGAGAAAGATTTGATCACTGGTTTGAAGACAAGAACAAATCCTGGTAGACCGGATTGGGACAAGGTGAGATGGGGTTAAAAACAATCAGAACATAATTATTTGGGGTTAAAAAGTTATAAGCTAGTTCTACTTTGGTACTTTCCTCTTCGTTAAGTTGGAAGAAAAATTGCATCTATCAGGATTAATAATAATAATCAGGTAAATATTATTAATCCTGAGGATGACTACAAACTAATCAAGACGTCGATTAAAAATCAAAATTGCATCCATATGTAACGGTTATTGGAGATTCATGACATGAACTTGTACTTTGGCATCAATAATTCAATAACTTTTCTATGTAGTATGTGCATTGACAATTGCAGAAAAATAATCGAGAAAAATAATCAAGGCAGTTCCGCTCACAGCGCGCTTTTTTTTTAGATTTTTTGTTTCAAACAATATATATCATATGGGCCAGAGATAGATTAGCTACAGTAGTTATGTACATTCAGAATGCATCATGGAAGGTAAAACGTAGAAGCTAAAGCGTTAATTTAGATATTAAGCAACAAATTTCATTCCGTAATTAAAAAAACCCATCTGCAGACAGCGTTGGTACAAAATTTGTCAAGTATTTCGAGCAATTTGGGTAAGAGCAAAGTAAATGTTGAGTCTAGTATTGCAAGATGTTATCGTGCTTACGTTTCAAAGAGAATAGACTGCACCAATATGTAAATAAACCATGCCCATGTTCACAGCTAAAAAACAGTCCATTCAAGTCAAACACTTGACGGTAGCGACATCAAACGACTTTTATCCTGGCCGGCTAGCCAAAACAATTAAAACATGTTTTTCAACAAGCAATTCTCAAACCCATTACCTTGACTTGGCTTTTCAGAATTAATAGTTGGCGTCTCGAACTAGATTTTGAAACTTTTAACTTGCAAACCGTTGTTATTGCGTGATCTCCGACCCAACGTCCGCGCGTAAGCCCGGACGAGGGTATTAACATTAGCGAAATCTAAAGTTCATCAATGATCGCGGGCGTGGGTTACTGTGCGTGGGGTGCCAATAGCTGTTATTGTAATTGAATACGTCTATGCTACGAACCTGCGGTATCTGCATTATTTTGACATGGAGACGAGGCTATAGGGTCCTGTTTTGTGTTTTTTGACCCTTTAGCCTCGTTTTCGTGCGTACTTCCACTGAGATACCGCTGATTCGCCGCAGCGGCGTATTCAATTACGATAACAGCTATTAATTAACTCCATGTCTTTTATCTGGAATGATAACATGCGAGAGAAACGTGAAGCCAATGCCAGCGCCACTCCATGCTAACGCCAGCGTGCTGACGCGCGCTGACAGACCGCGATAGACCGATAGATTGTGATAGACCGATAGATCGTGACAGACCGCGCGGTGATGGCGTACAATATGGCGTGGAAATGGCGTGTAGGGCTGACGCCACTGCTCACGCGTTGCTCACGCGAGGCTTCACTTTTTAACGGCCAAAATAAATGAATGAATGTTATCGTTCCAGGTAAATAGATTAAGTTCACTGGTGGGCAGTCATCCTCACTGATCTAAAAGATATGGCGGAATGTCGTGAATAGCGGACACTGATTGCTCAAATTGAAAATTTGCATTATAACGACTGCATGACGGCAGCAAAATAGCAAACATTTCTTGATTTGATGATTTCTTGCCAATATATTTTATTTTTGCAAGATTTTGTAAATTTCAAAAGCTTTTTGAGAAAATATATAGGCGAAAGAATTGCTAATTGCTAAAAGAAGGGAGAGTAAATGCTCCGATGTTAAGGAAGATAAGTTTGTTTTAAATATTGATGTATTGTTCGTTTTATAATTGCTTTAACAGCTGATCGTTGCATATATTTTAAATTAAAAAAGACAACATATAATTCCAGTGTTAGCGTTTCTGTATTGATTACGCATTTTGATTATATTATTATTTTTAAATGAAAAAGAAAGGAAAGTTATTTGAATGCGAGAATTTGAAATCATTTCATTTCAAACTCAGACTTCTTCGATAATGGCAGTTTAATAGTTTTATAAAGAACGTTTTAAAACGTTTTTGCGAAGCGTTTGAGGTTGAATTTTACCTTAAATTGATGCTTCTATTACGTATAATAACATTGCCTAACATATATATGTTTGGGAAAACTAATTCAAAGTGATACTTTTATCAATCTCGTACCCAGAGTATGCACTTTGGAGAAACGGAATGACCGGATATACAATTTTGGATATATATATATATATATATATATATATATATATATATATATATATATATATATATATATATATATATATATATATATATATATATATATATATATATATATATATATATCCGGTTAGTTGCTCAAACCGCGCAACACTGAATTCGCGCGGGGTGTAGATAAAAGGCCGACGGATAAAATGCGGGCCGCGGGCGGCGGACGACGGACGGCAGAGCATTTTATAAACACATGGTTACTATCGCAACTTGTTATAATACTCTAGAAAAAGGCATACCAGCTTTACATCTGTAAAATGAGTATGTTTTCACCCATTGATACACCGGGTGGAAAGCGAAATTTAAAAATGAAAATTAAAGCCCAGCAAATGACTTTCAGACAAGACATAACAAAAATATAAAATTTATTGGCTAACGTTTTGTTGTATTGTTCACAACATCTTCAGAGCAGTTATACTTATTTAATTGCTCTGTATAAAATACACGTACATATAATACACGTGTATATATAATACACGTGTATAATACACACTTGTAAATAAGTTTAATTGCTCTGAAGATAAGATGTTGTGAACAATACAACGAAACGTCAGCCAATAAGTTTTATATTTTTGTTATGTCTTGTCTGAAAGTCATTTGCTGGGCTTTAATTTTTATTTTTAAATTACAGTATATTTTCACCCGTTCGAATTCTTAGCAATGCAATTTTTTATATGTTCCCACGAAATAAAAAAAATCGTTCAAGAAAAGATCGAACAGCATTACTTAGCAAGTTAGAAACTTATTGGGCTCAATGAAAATCTACCCCATCAATCCGCCCCTAATATATGAATAATATGATATTTCTAAAATCCGCATATAGAACAGTCGTCGCATGTAAATAGGCCATTTGCTACGTGTGAAGCTCTAAGGTTTATAGGTAGTAAAATGGGGATTATTTTTATTATAAAACAACAAGTCGGCACTATTTAAAGTACGAAAATGTCAGCAAGTGAATGTCATTTAATTCTGCCTAACAGAAGCTTGAAAACTATATAAGGCGATTTTTACAATATTTCCAAAAGTTTCCCGAGAAAGACGGCGTATAACCTATCATACATACGTATCAAATTCTGATTAAAAAATACCATTGCTACAAATTTCGGAACTTGTGAAAACATATTCATTTCACCGATTTCACTGGTATACTTTAATTTAGGGTATAATAATTAACTTCTTTGTATGTTTACATGTTTTTTTTTATAATAGTTTTGTTTGTTTGTTTTTATACGTGGTGTTTTCACAAACAAAACTATTGTAGGGCCTATAATAATTAGTTGCGGTGGCAATCATGTGTTTATAAAATGCATGCTCCGTAGTCCGCCCTCCGTCCGCCTTTTATCTATACCCATTCGCGCGGGCGTCATAAGTTGCAATTATAAATAAAATCGTAGAATTTGTTGAAAATTTGATACTTTTTAGATTGAAATCAATTTAAAAATATTTATCTTCTTATGCTAAGTGTTACAATTGAAAGTAAATAGTTATATATACGGTGTATATGAACTAAGCATTTTTATGGATTTTATAAGATCAAGAAATGGTATCGAGACTTCGCAAAGCTAGAAGGTTTATTAGAGGATGATTGTTACATTTTTACTATTTTGCAAGTTATAATGCTCTAAACATACCATATTAGATAGTTTTTATACTATTAAAATATCCGGCTAGAATGTTTGATGGACCTGTGGCTGGTTAACCTATTTGTATAACCCTTGATGGATTGATATTTAAAATGAGTATCAAAATATTTCCCGCTGTATCATTCCTTTGATTTAACATTGTGCATTGTTAATTTCATTTTTGTACAAACATGCAGTTCCATTCCAATTTATTTAAATAAGTCATAAAAAATTATGTTCACAATTATTGATGCTTGAAAATAAATTAATTAAATGGAATTAGGATACAGTGTTTGAAGTGTTTTTGCTGATAGCCTACAATATTATCATAACTATTAAGTTTAACAATTAACATAGGACAATGTCATCAGGTCAGGCGCCTGTCTGAAAGGTGGCAGGCAAGGCAGGGTGTTGCTAAATTGCCTATCCAAATACTGGGGGGCACTGATTGAGAAATATGCCATTATTGGGGGTTATGGGATAAGCCACCCTGACCTCCTGAAATTGCTGCATATTCCTGGGAGATAAACAGGCATAACTAGCTTCTATTGCCATTGAATATATACTGATAGCCTACAATATTATCATAACTATTAAGTTTAACAATTAACATAGGACAATGTCATCAGGTCAGGCGCCTGTCTGAAAGGTGGCAGGCAAGGCAGGGTGTTGCTAAATTGCCTATCCAAATACTGGGGGGCACTGATTGAGAAATATGCCATTATTGGGGGTTATGGGATAAGCCACCCTGACCTCCTGAAATTGCTGCATATTCCTGGGAGATAAACAGGCATAACTAGCTTCTATTGCCATTGAATATATACTGATAGCCTACAATATTATCATAACTATTAAGTTTAACAATTAACATAGGACAATGTCATCAGGTCAGGCGCCTGTCTGAAAGGTGGCAGGCAAGGCAGGGTGTTGCTAAATTGCCTATCCAAATACTGGGGGGCACTGATTGAGAAATATGCCATTATTGGGGGTTATGGGATAAGCCACCCTGACCTCCTGAAATTGCTGCATATTCCTGGGAGATAAACAGGCATAACTAGCTTCTATTGCCATTGAATATATACTGTACGTTAAATATATAATGTTGCAGGCGGAATGCAAGATGCATGTGGCATGACCTGCTGCCACTCTGAGTCTGCGACATTGTTGTAGCTATACCGATATTGTTTGCATATATAATTTCAGGACATCAAATTGTATGCTTTTACTGCAGTAGCAGACACTTTTGGTGAGAAAGCTAAATTTAGGTTGCCACAATGTGAACACCTTTTAGTGCTCTAAATCGCAGTTCTTTAAATTTTTGCCTCAAAATTCTGGCAACTTATAGCTTAAAAAAATGGTTGAAAAAATATTTCTACTATCATCCAAAGGCTTTCACAAATGGGAGAGTGGTTACCGTGGTTTGCACGCTACCGGCTACACTGCTGTCCTGTTTATTTTTTGTTAAGCCCCAAACAGCCTATTTATTTAAGGCATGGAATCTATAAATTATTGCACACACTTTCACCATTAACAAACAGCATATATGCTTTTTTTGTAATCTCAATTTGAGATGGCTTAAATTAACAGTAGATTTGTTATAAAATTCGGCTACTTTTATCGAATATTTCACTTGATGTATTTGTAGCAGATCCATGGATCACAGAATTACTTTAACTATAGTGTATTTATAAAATTATATGAATATTATGGTATTTTCAAAAATACATGCAGTCTTATATCCACCCAAAAATTAATATATGCTCGCTATGTCCAAACACAGGTCCAGAACGACAAGTCAAAACCACAAAATGCCAAAAGACCAACACTGGAGATAACTAGCGCAATTGAATGGAAGTAAATATTTTATTACATCTGTTTCGGGAATTCAGTCATGTCAGTCAGCATTCATATCGGTATTTTATATTTAAACAACAAAAAGTATTTGCCATAATATAACATTCAAAAGTGTACAGTCGTACGTAAATCCTCAATCAGAATTAATATAACATTTAACTTGTATTTGAAATCTTGCAAATAAATGTAATTTCGACTTTTGTTTTGTGTAATTCCCGCACTTAAACACCAATTTCCGGTATCGGTGTCATTGATCTCACGCCAGCCAATGAAATTGATAATTTCATTCCATTTCTCCTGAGTCATGCACAGCACCTAACCTACGAACGGGCATACGCTGGATACGAGATTGCGTTTTTATGGGATTTTTCGTTTGTAAAAATATTCTTAGCAAAATAAATCGTGTTACCATGACACTTGTCATGGTAACATAACACGATAATTTTAATATTTTAATTTATTAATATACTTTAAATATTTCATGTTCGGAAAATACAATGGTCTTGTCAGCAAGGCGAGGTGTTTTTGCATGCATGCATGCATGTATTTTCTAGTTAATTAGTATTGGACATAAACGCATATTTCCTCTTTCTTGACAGTGGCAAAAATAATACAGCCAACCATCAATTCCCATCCACTGATCGACGTGTAATTCAAATACAAAGTGAAATCCGGCAGACGGTCTTTCGCCTTGCCGGCCCGTTTTTAGGTGTTCCGCCAGGGTCTGACCGTCTGCCACGCAGGCTAGTTTGACTGCCTCTTTAATCATTATGGGCATGGATGAAAATTAATTTTGCACTTTATTTCTAACGGATTAAAATTCAATAGCTATTTTAAGGTGAAGCATTTTAAGGTTCTGGCGACGTTTCGCCGGCTCAAAAATGCACTAAACTAGAAATACGTACATGTAGAAACCCCTTGCCTTGCTGGCAAAACCATTATATTTTTAAAACATGAAGAATTTGGAGTTGTTCTTACGGTAACATGATAACTGTATTTTTCACTTCTTTTGTCTATTTTTTAATATTTACGGCCTGAAATTATAATTTACAATATTAACAATTTCCGAAATGTGTACGATAGGTATGTTATTATATGCGTAATATAAACTTTAATCTAATGTAAAATTCAACCACATGCGCGTTTGCAAAGAAAGTCATAAAAGTAAACTGCATTTAATTGATATATTCTGAGTTTTAAATAAGAACGATTATGAAATTCTGTCATGAAAATAACTTTGCTTTTCCTTTTATTTAGAGATTTTTAATAATCTAAATTAATAAAAATGAAAATAATGCACTTTATACGTTGTCTTTTTAATAATACGCAACATCATTTTTTAAAGCAAACAATACATCATCTTAAAAACAAATAGATTTCCAGCAATGTAGCTATATTGCCCCTGATATTTTGTCAATGAGGCAAAACAAATAAACTGTTTGGCTGCTCGTCCCATTAAACGATTACTCGGATTTCTCGTTGATGTTTTCAAATCCACTCATTCAACTGACCCACTCCTGAAATTCGCCGTACTTTTGAGATCAGTGGGAGGTCCACCCATGAAACATAGTGACGCGCTCGCAATCATTGATGAACTTTAGACTTCACTATGTTTTCCTTTTGCCTCGTGGAAATAGCCGAGCGGAATTAGTTCCCTCACCACGGGGATTATACTTCAATATTGATGTAAAAATGTAAGTTCGGGTCATCAATCTTCAATAATAAGCCTAAATATGCATGTATGTTTTACTTTTCCGTTTTCTTGACTATAAAGAAATCAAGCTCAACCAAAAGCAACTTCTTATCTTCAAATTAGAAATTTCAACCAGAGACGACTTCTTATCTTCAAAAAGCTTAAGTCTACAAAACCATTTCAGTACTAACTCTAAATTACTTCACAACTTCAAAAACAGTTAGTTGGAATGAGGAATATAACTACAGGAAAAACATAGAAAGTAGTGCTACATTTTTAAAAAATAGAGTTGCATACTTCAACCAAATTTTTCGGTATTGTTGATAAAGCTGCCTATACTGCATGCAGGAAGCCAACAATCAGCATTCAGTAATAATTTTGCAGTCGTTGTAGCATTCTTTATCTACTAAACTGGCAGTAAAATGTTGTTGCGATCAGCATCATTAAATTTATCTATCACGTATCATTACTTTTAAGGTATTCCGTGACCTGCAGCAGCAGAAGAATGGAAAAATCTCCGTGTTTTATTGCGGAAATCCAGCTCTTGGGAAAACGTTAAAAGCATATTGTCAGGAGTTTGGCTTTGGATTTAGGCAAGAAAACTTTTAAGATGTCGAACATATATAACTATAATTCTAAGGATAAAAGATCATCTATATGTTCGTATAATTGAGCCTGTAGATATATATTTTAGTATTTTTGTCCATTCTCCTTTTTTCTCGTATTTTAATCTTTCTACTTTCATATGTACTTTCTATAATAAACGAAAAACTGCTACTGGATAAGTTGAACAGCCTACATGCAAAACTCATATTTATCTTAACTATTAACACTGAAGTGTTCAATATCCTGTTTTAAACATATTGATTAAAATAAACTAAAATTAAACTCTTGTGTTCATTTTACTTTTGAATGCCTCCTTTTTATCATTTCGGGCAAAAAAGGGACCAAATAAGGGCCGACTGTAAATTGCCGGTCTAAATTACATTTTTGCATAAATGTGCATTAGTAAAGCAGTATATAGCCACAGTTAATAAAATAGGATAAACGCTGCCGAGCGAAGTGAGACACCACACTATTCTTGACACGCGGTGGTTTCTCCAGAGTCCACTCGATCCAGTCTTTCGCGCGATCTATGTATTGTCGAGATCTTGATTTGTGTCTCTCTGTCTGTTAAGATGATTTCCGGGAGGAATAATTTAGCTTCCGGAAGTTTTTTAAACAAGGGGGGCGTTCAAACTTTATTTTGTATGTGCAAGCAGCACGCATGTTTCTTCTCACAGCCGGTCTCAAGATTTCAGTTTTAATTCGAGACCATACGAGTTTTTATGTTGGATTGCAACGATTGACATTTGACAATATCAAAGAATAAATCAGGTAAGAATGGCTTTGTTTCTTTCTGGTGATATACATGAAGTGATGAAGGCATAGATCTGCTGTTTAGCATTCGATACAGAGCTAGTGAAACATATGATGTCATTATGTCAATAATGTCTTATTTTATATACAATTAAGGAGTGAAAATGTACTTTTAGTTTATTTGCTTGTGTGGCGATGTGCCTACGCGATGCGTTTATAGTGTTCATTCTAGATGTTTATAGCAATGGTATTTCAGCACGTTTTGAAAACAAACGAGGACTGTTTTATATACTTATGGCACGTAATCATGCAGGCCCTATAGCAACCCAGTGTGGGGATTGTTGTCTGTACAGTATATATATATATATATATATATATATATATATATATATATATATATATATATATATATATATATATATATATATATATATATACTGTACAGACAACAACACTTACCAGGCTACCGGCAGTTTACATGTAAATAGCATGTCAACCGACGTTTGTACAATGCCACTGTTTATATCTCTGAGAAATTTCCATTGTTAACATAATATGAAATAATCCTACCGGTCTACTCGTACAAATTATATATTCGATAATGCTCACAATTTATTTCTTATTGTATAGTTTTGCGGTTCTGACTGAGTACAATTTTCGACCGCTGAGTACAATGAATGGTGTCATCCGAACCTGACATATTAATTCAACAAAAATGTCAACAAATACATGTTATCTCCCCATCAGATTGTTGGGTTGTTTTGCGATAGCGGTAGTAGTCTTGAAGGTGCCATGTAAATGATAATTCGGACAAAAACTGACGTAATATTTCTATACATATCATTATACAGTATTCAGTGGCTATAGCTAGCCACGGCAACTGGTCATGCTCTCCTAATTAACCTTCATGTTGAAGACAGTCAACGGCGTAAACATCCAAATTGTATCTTTATGCCGAAGATAGTCAACGGTATAACCATTCAAGTTGAACGGTTATGCCGAAGGCAGTTAACTGTCTTCGGCATAAACATCAGACAGTCAAATGTTTTCCACGTTGAATGGTTATGCTAAAGACAGTTGACTGCCTTCGGGATGACCGTTCAACTTGAATGGTTATACCGTTGACTATCTTCGGATACGATTTGAAAGATACAATTTGCTCTCCTAATTAACCTGTATCATTTGAATAATGCAAATAGTTAAAAATTTGCATAGCATGACCTGTTGCTATGGCTAGCTTTGCTACATACAGTATTATAATAATGCATCAGTCAAATCCAAGCGTGTCCATCCCCCCGGCAGACCCCCAGGCTATTGACAGTTGGGGATGGGGATAAAAAACATGTGACAATTGCCCCCAGGGCTAGTGGGGCAAAATATCAGTAGCAAATCCCCCACCACGGGGACCGCCGGACTGTTCGGCTAGAAAGACTAGGTTAACCAACTATTTGAAAATAAAGAAAATACCTTCTTCGACGTTTCGAGCAAATGCCCTCTGAATTAATTAATATATCGCTCAAGGTTTCGCCTGTGTTGCAGGCTATCAAGTATTATGCGTCACACTGCGTTTTGCTGTCATCATGCTCTAGATCATTTAATTTTAAGGTTTCCAGCTGGTTTAAATTTACGCATTTTTAAACCACAACTTGACTCGTTTATATTGAATATTTTATCATGGAAGAGTTTCAGGTGGAAAACATGGAGTTTGCTTTGTTTTATACTATTATCAAGTTATCGGTGATAATAAAACCTCCAACTCCTTAATTTCTAATGCACCGCCCCCATGCATATATGTTTTAGTTCAAATGCCCAACCCCTCGGACGTGCTTTACAGGACGATGGGCATGCTTAGATTTGACTGATGCATTATACATACAAAAAGCAAGAAATTATAAGCATTGAATTAAGGTATTCATATAAAACCGCCAATGCCAAGAAATTAGAAGTAGAATATTTAGCTAACCCTAAGTTAATCCTAACCCTAAGCTAACCGAACCCTAAGTTAACCCTAACCTTAAGTGCATCCCTAACCCTAAGTTAACCCTAACCCTAAGTTAAATCTAACCTTAAGCTAACCCTAACCCTACGCTAACACTAAGTTAATCCTAACCCTAAGCTAACCCTAAGCAAACCCTAAGTTAACCCTAACCCTAAGTAAGTGCAACTCTAACCCTAAGTGCAACCCTAAGCCTAAGTTAACCCTAATCCTAACCCTAAGCTAACTTTAAGTTGACCCTAACCCTAAGCTAACCCTAACCCAGCCCTAACCTTAAGTGCATCCCTAACCCTAAGTTAACTCTAACCCTAAGCTACCCCTAACCCTAAGCTAACCCTAAGTTAACCCAAACCTTAAGTGCATCCCTAACCCTAAGTTAACCCTAACCCTAAGCTAACCCTAACCCTAAGCTAACCCTAATTTAGTCCTATACCTAAGCTAACCCGAACCCTAAGTTAACCCTAACCTTAAGTGCATCCCTAATCCTAAGTTAACCCTAACCCAAAGTTAACCCTAACCCTAACCTAACCCTAACCTAAGCTAAGACTAACCCTAACCTTAAGTGCATCCCTAACCCTAAGTTAACCCTAACCCAAAGCTAAGCCTAACCCTAAGTTAATCCTATCCCTAAGCTAACCCTAACCCTAAGCTAACTTTAACCTTGAATGCATCCCTAACCCTAAGTTAACTCTAACCCTAAGCTAAGCCTAACCCTAAGCCAACCCTAAGTTAACCCTAACCCTAAGCTAAGACTAACCCTAAGCCTAACCCTAAGTTAACTCTAACCCTAAGCTAAGCCTAACCCTAAGCCTAACCCTAAGGTAACCCTAAGTTAACCCTAACCCTAAGCTAACCCTAAGTTAATCTTATCCCTATGCTAACCCGAACCCTAAGTTAACCCTAACATTAAGTGCATCCCTAACCCTAAGTTAACTCTAACCCTAAGCTAAGCCTAACCCTAAGCCTAACCCTAAGGTAACCCTAAGTTAACCCTAACCCTAAGCTATCCCTAAGTTAATCCAAACCTGAAGTGCATCCTAACCCTAAGTTAACCCTAACCCTAAGATAACTCTAACCCTAAGCTAACCCTAACCCTAAGCTAACACTAAGTTAATCCTAACCCTAAGCTAACCCTAACCCTAAGCAAACCCTAAGTTAACCCTAACCTAAGTTCAACACTAACACTAAGTTAACCCTAACCTTAAGTGCATCCCTAACAATAAGTTAACTCTAACTCTAAGCTAAGCCTAACGCTAAGTTAACCCTAACCCTAAGATAAGCCTAACCCTAAGCTAACCCAAAGTTAACCCTACCCCTAAGCTAAGCCTAACCCTAAGCCTAACCCTAAGCTAACCCTAAGTTAACCATAACCCTAAGTGCAACCCTAACCCTAAGTTAACCCTAACCATAAGCCATAGTGGAAAGTACGCTTTGGCTGCCGCAGGAGACTGCCGCAGTTGAAAAGACCACAATTTTATCCTGCCGCAATGCCAAAAATATGCTGCCGCAGGTAAAAAATTCAAGACTACACGCAATACCGCTGATCACTAAACAGTAAACATTGAAGCCTTCACTCTTAAAAAAGATGGGCATACTTCGAAACCCGGACTGGACTCGGACCCGGACTCGGACTCGAAGAAAATCCGGACTCGTGTTTAACAAAACCCGGACTTGACTTCTGAAAACCCGGACTCGAAATAGACAAAACCGGATTCAAAACAAGGACTCTGTGTACGAAAATGCAAAGGTTTTTTGGAAAGGTTTAATAATTAGTAACATGATAAACGATGATCTCTTTATACTCGATATTTTTAATCTTCTGCTGTTAACAAAATAATCACTTAGATATACTGGAACCAAATTATTTAGGCACTTATAAGTTATTAAAAACTAAAATGTATTGAAGCACAACGATCTACAATTAGTAGCTAGTACGAGGGTAGCATGTTGATTGTTGATTCTCAAAATAACGTTAACTTGATTTATTGTCAAACTTCATTGTCAGTATCGAGCCGCGGTTGTATGCAAGGCATATGGGGCAATTGATGAACGCATTGCCTAACGAGAGAGTCTCAATATCAAATTTACGCCAACCATCCAACGCGAATTTCACTGTCGGCCGCGGGTGCAGGCTTGCAGCTGTTGCTTTCATTGTCATGTGTTTTCTACTACTTTCGGATAAAGAATAATTGCGGGTGTTCAATTCGTGTTTATGGACTTTATATTATTAACGAAATAGAGAAAATAAACGTGTTTCCAGTAGCGTCTTGTCCAACTATTTGAGAGCATGTTATAATATCAAATTTATGTCCATCCGCACAACAACGCTCGAATTACTTCACAGTTGGTATTTAGGCGCGGTTGCCGCGATACCTTCATTGCCTTCAACATGAGATGTGCTTTTCCGGCGTTCTTTTCGATTGTTTATTTCGAGTCCGGGTTTTCAGAAGTCAAGTCCGGGTTTTGTTAAACACGAGTCCGTATTTTCTTCGAGTCCGGGTCCGGGTTTTTCTCGAGTCCGGATTTTCTTCGAGTCCGAGTCAGGGGCCGAGTCCGGTCCGGGTTTCGAAGTATGCCAAAAAGATGTGCTCAGTAAAATCATCACAGCTTTTTTGTCGAATAATGAATACATCTTAAGATGTGTTGATACAAGACAGCACTGACGTGTCACCCAAATTGTGCCGCAGGTATTTTCTAAACTTTTTCTGCCGCAGAATTGTGCCGCACTATCAATTTTACAGAGTTTTCTGCCGCAAGATTTTGCCGCATCAGCAGTTTTTGACCTTTGCCTGCCGCGGGAGATCTCCCGTTAAAAAAGTGCCCAACTTTCCACTATGGACCATAAGCAAACCCTAACCCTAAGCCTAAGCAACCCCAAGTTAGTCCTAACCATAAGTTAACCCTAACCCTAAGTGCAACCCTAAAACTAGCCCTAAGCTAACCCTAAGTTAATCCTAACCCTAAGTTAACCCTAACCCCCCTTACGAAAATTTCCTATAGGAATTCCTATAGGAATTCCTATAGGAAAAATTCCTATAGGAATTTTGTCCCAAATTCTTATAGGAATTTTTCCTATAGGAATTTTTCCTATAGGAAAAATTCCTATAGGAAAAATTCCTATAGGAATTTTGTCCCAAATTCTTATAGGAATTTTTCCTATAGGAATTTTTCCTATAGGAATTCCTATAGGAAAAATTCCTATAGGAATTTTTTCTACAGGAATTCCTATAAGAATTTAATAGGAAGAATTCCTATAAGAATTCTCAAGTCTAGTCCCAAATTATTATAGGAATTTCCTATAAGAAAATAATTTATTCTAATTTCCTATAAGATTTTTGGTATTCCTGCAGAAATTCTAGAATCTAGATGAAACAATAGTAAATGACAGACAATGTTGTTCATCACTCTTAATTTTTTAATGCAAAAAATAGATATAAATATTAATTAATAAATACTAATTAATATTGCAAATATAAAAATTAATATGAGAAATTGGTTATACTAAACATTACAAGTCAATTATAGTTTTCACCTATTGTGACAAATTAATCGTTCTACCTCAATGCAATGCCATATGATGCGTCCTACTTTATTATTTTACTCTGCCTAACTATTTTACTTTGTCTAATGCCAGACTATTTTACTCTGTCTAACTCCAGACAATTGTACTTGAATGTCAAGGGGAAATGCTGGCTCCGAATGGGTTAACTAGCCTATATTCCTATATATGTGTCTAGTTAACCCATTGAATCACATTGCGCCCTGATGCGCCTACTTTATTATTTTACTATAGTTTACTCTGTCTAACGCCAGACGATTTTACTCGTCAGAGCGCTGGCGCTTAATGGGCTAAACCATAGGTAATAACCATAATTGACATTTAAAGTTAAGTTTAAAACTGGCCTCAAAACATAGTCCTCAAATAAGTTCTTGTTCTTGTTTGCTTTTCTGTACTTTGCAACACTTTCCCATGTTGTTTATATTTGTCCTCATATGTTGACGAACCTCTGCGGCCTTACATCCATACTTTGTTGATAGCTGTAAAAAGACAAATACATTTATTTTATGTCTACCATTCCAATGTGTTTTGTTAACCATTAAATATGCCCAAATGCACCCAATTTATTATTTTACTCTAAGTGGAGAGTCTAGCACTTTAATAGAATAAACACAGTAAAATAACAAAGTACTAAAAGTAGGGCACATTGCTTCTAAATATGCCACACAGCAGCTTTTGCAGTTAATTATTAACCTTTCATTCAATGACCAACATTCATTTTGATGAGTAAAATCCTCTGATAAATATCAAAGTACTGAAAGTGGGGATTGAGTGTTAGGGTGAATTGCATCTAAATGTGCTAACGCCAAATAATGCAAAATAGTCTGGTATTAACAGGGCAAAATATTGAGCTTTGAAATAGAGCGCATTAGTGTGAATTTGTGAATTGGGTCTTAATGAGTTTACACAAAACACAGGGAGACAGCAAGGTAACCTATCAAAGTTGTCCACTCTCTTTCAAGTAAAATGATCTGGTGTTAGACAAGGTAAAATAAAAAAGTACTGAAAGTTGAGCACATTCATCTTAACAAGTTAGCATGAAATGTAAGCTAGCAGAGAGTCTGGTTAATTTGAATACCATCACATAGTTATGTTTATAACCTGTGGTTTAATTAATAGAAAAACATGGATAATTTTCCTGGCATAATTACACTAAAGCATGTCTAAAGGCTAACAGATTTTAATACATTGACTGGTGCAAGACCTCTCAAAATGAAAATTGTTTAATTTAAACAAAACATATGAATAAATACTGCTGCTGATTTGAGCAAGTAGTTAAATTTTCTATAGGCATGCATTAAATATGGCTGACAATTTACAATTAATCTGGCATATACAGTTGGCACTTGGGATATACAAATATATTAATAAACATGGATAAGTCTGATTCAAATATAAGACTTTTATAGTAGCATTTGTTGAAGTATAAATGCTATAAATATATTTATATCAGCATTCTAATTCCATTTATATTGTCGCGGCAAATTCAAATTTTATCGAACCACATGCTCGAATTTCACAAATGAAGATTGGAGGTATTTCCTCTATAATTTGCTTTATTATAAATAAAATATAAACTTATTCTTACCTGAACATTATGCAAACATCCCTGATGTATTACTAGTGAAAATCCAGTTGAATCCCATCAAAAATAGTTCTATTTTGCACATAAACCATTGACAAACACTGACTTGAAAAAATATCGGAGGTGTGATGATCTATCCCTTGATGCTTTGCGCGCGTGGCAAGAAAACTAGACACCAGTTTGTCAGTCGCGCACATTGCGGTAATTATTCATTTAATCTTAGAAAATAAATAGTCCCAGTATTAAATTCTCTATTAATAAATGTCTATGAGTAAAATATGATATAGGAATAGTGTAGTTGTATAAGAAATTAAAATTCCTATAAGAATTCTTATCGGATATGATAATGGTGAAAAAATTCCTATAAGAAATAGAAATTCCTGTAGGAAGGAGTTATTTCGTAAATTATATTTATCTGTATAATTTTTTATATAAGTAAAGTTCTTATACCCATGCATGTATCAGGCCATAGTGGTATAGGCTATGAATTTTTCCCACCATTTTCCAATTCTATAAGAATTCCTATAGGAATTTTTATTTCCTATAGGATTTTTTTTCACCATTTTCAAATCCTATAGGAATTTTTATTTCCTATAGGAATTCCTATAGCCATTTTCCAATCCTATAGGAATTCCTATAGGAATATTTTTTCCTGTAGGAATTTTTTCACCATTTTCAATTCCTATAGGAATTCCTATAGGAATTTTCAATGCCAATAGGAATTCCTATAGGAAATTTCAATTCCTATAGGAATTCCTATAGGAATTTTCAATGCCTATAGGAATTCCTATAGGAAATTTTAATTCCTATAGGAATTCCTATAGGAATTTTCAATGCCTATAGGAATTCCTATAGGAAATTTCAATTCCTATAGGAAATTTCAATTCTTATAGGAATTCCTATAGGAATTTTTTTACCATTTTCAATTCCTATAGGAATTCCTATAGGAATTTTCAATTCATATAGGAATTCCTATAGGAATTTTCAATTCCTATAGGAATTCCTATAGGAATTTTGATTTCCTATAGGAATTCCTATAGGAAATTTTCGTAAGGGAAGTTAAACCAAGCTTGATTAGAATAATGTTCATAGACTATTAAAATTAAAAAGGGTAGCTGCTTGACGCGCTTTGAATCAACACCGTGTTAATTAAAAATGTATATAGCCGTGCTTTCGAAATCTGGCCGTTGTAAAGTTCACTCGGACAGAAGCAGAACAAGCGGTACGTGGATGAGATAGATATTTATCTATAGGTGAGTTATAAACTATTTTTGTATACCGCTTATATACTGTAGTCATTGTCAATAGCTGGAGGGAATATTTATATGTAATGAATAGAATAATGACGAATTTCGTCCTCTAACTTGTACTAAAATAGTAATAGAAAAATATAACTTAAAATATCGTGCATAAAAATATGTCCGCCTAAGATTCTGTTGAAGAGTGCATTGAGATATTTCTGTAACCTCAGTCTCAGCCCAAATATGTATTCATGCCGCGCAGCGGGAAATCGCAATTCAAAGTCTATTAACTGCTGAGTGCTCTCATCTTTCCAAACATGTTGTTAATTTAAACTATTTTGTACACAAAGAAACTATGATTCAAGTTAACCCAAAATGAGCTACATTTAAAGCTGAAAATTACTTGTGTTTCGATCTGCATATGAAGTGTTATATGCCTTATGGTGCCCTGGACAAATGTCCCATTTGACACAGGAACATTTTTATGCAGCAATTGTAATTTTCAAGTGAAATGTATTGTTTTGGTACTCTATTAATCAATATATATGAGGGACAATCACATTGGAAACTATCCAAAAATTATATAAATTGCCTATTTGTCATACTGTAGAATAGATATTTACCATTTGACACTGTTCTTGCATTTATTCAGTACATACAAGACCTGTTGCATTTATTTTAATTCCAGTTTAGTTGATCAGGCTGAAAACTACTTGTGTTTCGATTGCTGCATACTAAGTGTTATGGTGGGATGACCCATCCCTTGCCGCCCTGGACAAATGTCCCATTTGACACAGGAACACTGTTATGAGCAATTGTCATTTTCAAGTGAAATGTTTTGGTACTGTATTAATATGAGGGAAAAACATATTGAAAACAATCCAAAAATTATATAAATTGCCTATTTGTAATAGAATATATAGATATTCACCATTTGACACTGTTCTTGCATTTATTCAGTATATACAAGACCTGTTGCATTTATTTTAATTCCGGTTTAGTTGATCAGGCTGAAAACTACTTGTGTTTCGATTGCTGCATACTAAGTGTTATGGTGGGGTGACCCATCCCTTGCCGCCCTGGACAAATGTCCCATTTGACACAGGAACACTGTTATGCAGCAATTGTCATTTTCAAGTGAAATGTTTTGGTACTGTATTAATATGAGGGAAAAACATATTGGAAACAATCCAAAAATTATATAAATTGCTTATTTGTCATAGAATAGATATTCACCATCCGACGCTGTTCCTGCATTTATTCAGTATAATTAAAGACCTGTTGCATTTATTTTAATTCCGGTTTAGTTGATCAGGCTGAAAACTACTTGTGTTTCGATTGCTGCATACTAAGTGTTATGGTGGGATGACCCATCCCTTTCAGCCCTGGACAAATGTCCCATTTGACACAGGAACACTGTTATGAGCAATTGTCATTTTCAAGTGAAATGTTTTGGTACTCTATTAATATGAGGGAAATACATATTGAAATCAATCCAAAAATTATATAAATTGCCTATTTGTCATAGAATAGATATTTACCATTTGACACTGTTCTTGCATTTATTCAATATATACAAGACCTGCTGCATTTATTTTAATTCCAGTTTAGTTGATCAGGCTGAAAACTACTTGTGTTTCGATTGCTGCATACTAAGTGTTATGGTGGGATGACCCATCCCTTGCCGCCCTGGACAAATGTCCCATTTGAAACAGGAACACTGTTATGCAGCAATTGCCATTTTCAAGTGAAATGTTTTGGTACTGTATTAATAGGAGGGAAAAACATATTGGAAACAATCCAAAAATTATATCAATTGCCTATTTGTCATAGAATAGATATTGACCATTTGACACTGTTCCTGCATTTATTCAGTATGAAGACCTGTTGCATTTATTTTAATTCCGGTTTTTAGTTGATCAGGCTGAAAACTGCTTGTGTTTCGAGTGCTGCATACTAAGTGTTAGGGTATAGGATGACCCATCCTTTGCCGCCCTGGACAAATGTCCCATTTGACACAGGAACGCTGTTATGCAGCAATTGTCATTTTCAAGTGAAATGTTTGGTACTGTATTAATATTATAATGTACAAACTTATTGGAAACAATCCAAACTAAAAATATATAAATTGCCTATTTGCCATAGAATCAAGTATCGAGCATTTGATACAATTCCTGCATTTTGTCAGGTTAAAGACTTGTCGCATCTATTTCAATTGCATTTTAATTGTAAGGCTGGAAACTGTATGTGTGGTTATGAGTTTCGATTGCTGCATTATCTGCATATTAATGTTATGGTGGGATGAGCTACTGTATTTCTTGCCGCTATGTACAAATGCATGATTCATTTGACACAGAAATACTGTTATGCAGCAATTTTCATTTCAAATTCAAATGTTTTGATTGTTTTTGTTTAAGCTAAATAAAGTGCGATTGTGAACATTTAATACACCCACACCCTTACAGCCCACGAGCACTTTCCCCTTGGCGCGGTAATTTATTGAATTATGTTTTTATACTTAGCAATCTCCTCACGCCAAAGATTGACGTATTGTTCAAAGTCAAGATGGTAGAATTTAAACTTGTATAGTAACCACCACACCAGAAGATGCTAGCTTTAAAAATTTTTGGAGAAAGATAAGTCTATCCTTGCGACAACAACAAATGTCTTGGAAGCCCTGGTTAACCTTATATCATGCAGATTGTTATTGATGTATTTGATGCCAACTATCCTCACTCTATATTTGATATGTTTATGGCAAATAGCCTAATTAGACATTTTTATTACAAATTGCTTACTTTATCTGATTGCAACAATATTTATCCCATTTGGAACTGGAGTTTATTTATTAAGATAGATGTGTAGATGAAAAATGTCTTAATGAAGAAAAGACTGAAGCCTAGACTGGTGCGATTATAATGGATGTTAACCTCGCAAATATGGCGTTGTATTTTACTGCCATATTAATAACTGTATGAAAACGTCTGATATGAACAATTTGCATTCATTTGTTATATCTGCATGTTCTAATGTAGAATATTTTAATGTATTACACAGCAGACCTTACAAGGCCGTTTTCATATTGATATTGTGTACATTCGAATTAAAATATTTTTTGACCATATAATACAAAATACGTGTTCGTGTAATTAATACTCAAGAAGGCGTGTTGTTTTAGCATGCCATAACCGAAGGCGTGCTGTTTCAGCACACCCAAAAGGCGTGTTGTTTCAGCACACGTGAAGGCGTGTTGCTTTAGCACA
>CACRXK020006725.1:2923-24555 GCA_902702795.2 Paramuricea clavata | reverse complement strand
TACAAATTCTAACAAACAGCCCACAATCAAACGAAAAGTGACATTCGAATTAAGGATTATTTCCCCATAAAAGTACATTCAAAAGGCGTCTAAAGACTCATTCTTTCCTATACCGAGGGTAACTGAACACCAATATAATCGTAGAGCAAACGTAAGCGAAAAAACATCAAATTTTGGGGTGATTTGTATAGGGAAAAGTTGGAAATATGATACGCGCAATATGATATGACTTTTTGTTAACGCAAAGTTTGATATGTGTGAAAATCTGTTACTCTCATTAACAAATATTCAAAAATCATGAGCAATTGATGCGAGGGGACTTAACGAGATAATTGTCAATCCCTAAACACAACAAGCACTCGACAGCGACACCTTATATTAGCAATATACTCCCCCAACAGTATATTCTACTTATCAATTGACACAGGCTTGAGGATTTAGGCAGTAAACTAGAAAAACCTTTTCCGCCCATATGTACAACCCACACACGCCCATCCAGCCCACCCACTACTGGACACGAGATGACCTCACCAAATTCGCTGTGTAATGGTACAGATATAATGGCCACGTATAGAAAACAACTTAGAAATACCACCAGGAAATGTTAGAGGATTAGGGATAAGAGTCTAATATAAGAGCAACAGAGTGTAAGATGTTGAATATTTTTGCGATGGTAACTTTAGGTCCAAAATATCCTCTTTGTTTTGGCAGCTGTGAGAGTAATCGGTCATCGCTAATTGTTAACGCCTTGCCAGTTTTGTAGTTGCAAGGACATTGTGTCCGCCCAGTTCGGGACGATAACATCGCGATGCGGCTTCAGCGAATTGCTTGGTAGCCTATATTACAACCTCCTAAGAGTTATGACGAGTTGAAAATAGGTGCAGGGTTGCGTGGTAACATATGGTGGGTGAGGAAATAAATGAATAAATAGAAACGCAAATTCTTTTATGGTACGCAGTATATTTAGGGGGAAATTATGAGAACTGAGAGATGTGTATTTTAATTTTTTTGCTGCTACAAGTATTAGTATTTCCGAAGTTGACAACTGCTGGTCTTGTAACGCTGGCCGAAACGCACTAATATGCAATCAATGAGGCCAGACGAGTCAGGCATTGCGCTAATTTGATTGGACATTGTTGAAACGCGCGGCATGACAAAGTGAATAGTATCTCGCGATGATCTTTAGACAGCAGTCAACTACGCACATTTGTCTCCGAGCACGGAGCCATGACAGCGGGGTTCTCCGGCCAATTGCTGCTGTATCAAACAACGTGGTAGTCGCTGTTCCAGCCAGCCTGCGATGTCACTGCAATGGCAAGGGCCTTTCTCTGATGGTATATATACAACATTATAGTATGCTTTTATATTTTTAATAAACCCTCGCTTACGCTATCAAGTATACGTGCTAGTGAGTTTGAAATACGCGTACATTGTGGTAGATTGCTAGCCTTCAAACGGCTGGTATTTCTCCGCTATAATAGAAGTATAACCGGGACATCAATATAGATAGTGGTACATTGTCGCTAGCCTAAAGGCATAACCCACTTATAGGTAAAATATCACACCAAAGAGCGACAGTTCTAACGAAGGCTTTCGCTTGCAGGGTTCAACCTTTTGTATAAGCACATATATGAATTACTTTTAAGTGAAGTAACAGGATTTTTCGAGCAAACTTAAGCTTGTTCAATTTTTGAACGAAACTTATTTACTCTTGCAACATCCGAAACTGTATTTTGTTCAAAGGAACCTTGCCTTGGAAATTGTTGTAGTGTTATTAGTATTCATATCAATGTTTTGTGATTAGGAATTGCATGAATGGTTAATATATATGTCAACTGAAATGGTCTTGACACGGACCGTAGTATATTTGTCGGTAACAGCTTAGTTGTGGAGTGTACAATTTTGTACGAAAAGTTCAGCACGTAAAACAAATTATAATTTTGCGCATATGTTACGTCGCTATTTTATGTTGTTATTTATTGAAACCGAAGGTCGAAGGCCGATTTTTTACTTCGATTTCGCATAGCTTATTCTCAGAAAAATCTGGTATGGTGGCCCATAAGAATAAAAATAATACGATATATAGCATATACTATATAATATACTTATTTTGTACCTGGGAGTCTTGTATTATTGTCTCGAATATACCTTACAATTTCGTATTTGGATGAGCGCGCACGCTAAATTAATTTACTGCAATGCAAATTTGACACTAGAGCAACAAATCTGTGACCCATCACTAGCAAATTGAGTTTACGAGTTTGCGGTAAAGACTAAACTATGTCAGTTCATAATGTAATTTTTTTCCTCAGTTTAAACAGTTTAAAAGTCTAATACGCGGCTGTATAAACTTCCTGAGTTCCCTAGACTAGACGGCGGATAGCGTATTTTTATATGCACGCCTTATTTTTTTAAATTACTTATAACGAATGGGTTTATACTTTAGTGGATAAGTGGCGAAGTGGCTAGCGCCATTGCCGCTCTATAATCAAGTTTAAGTGTCTTGGCCACAAATAAACCAGTCTGAAAAGTTTACAAATTAAATTATTGTATAATCTGTGGTCGTCATGCACTGTCTTCAAACTGCACGCATTCATCTTCTAAGATTAAGGTTTAGCATTGCTAAGATGTGTTCGAAAATAGAGAAGTATCGTTGAATCACTGGCAATGAAGAATCTCGGATGAGCCATACATATATGATCATTATATACAGATACAGTCAGTGAAAAATCTGTGCGTTTCATATCGTTGCTGGCTAATTAATGTCTAATATGATATTCAACAGTCAATTTCATCGAGCCTTTGGCTTTGAAATACACAAACAAGCATGGAAAGTATACATTCAGTTTCGTGGCTATATTCTCGCATTTCTCTCAAGTATAGACACACAAAAGTCTAGAATTCTTAGTCCAGAATTCACTCGAAAGTCCAGAAGACCTACAATTCATTAGTGCTATAGTTATTTGAGCAAGAATCTATGCCAGAGTACAGATGTATATTGTAAGATCCCCTATAATATGCAGCGAATGGACCTTTCGATGTTTGAAGTCAACGAGAATCTTACAATGAAGCTGAGGAACCCGTGTTTCAGGACACCTATACACATAGCCAACCGTTTGAAGTAGCTAGAATATATATAATATATATACAGATAACTATAACCGTGATGTGAGCTATTAAACTAGCGAGAATCAACTAGAAAGGAATTGCATTTAAGACTTCCACCTACGCTGGCTAAAAAAAAGAAGTTCACTAAAAGAAGTAGAATTCCACTGTAGCCGAAAAGGCTAAGACAGTTATTGAACCGAGAAATTACCATAGAACATTCGTACAAGTCCATTAACAAATAGAATCATCCGTTTGAAGCCTAAGGAGACAGCAAAATTTACCACAATAACGAACGGTTTTTGAAGCCTTCCAGTTTCACCCACACTGTACGAATTGTAGTGTTTGTAGAATTCTATTAAATGTAGGAAAAGAGTTTAAACTAAGCTTGGAATTACCACAGATCTTCCGGGATCATACACTCTGTGTACCCTATAAGGATCAACTGTTTGAAGTTGACTCGAACGGTTTGAGCCATAACTCCAGATTGAACCACCTGAAAAAAAACAAGCAAAACTTCGACGTTTTGAGCCAAGCGAACTTTTCAGGTACTAGTTGAATGTCTCTTAATCCGAAGCATTCTGTTGTTTGAAGTTGAGGCTAGTACAAAATCTGCCAATTAACCTGTAAATGAAGAGCTTTACAACTACACTCAAAATAACTTGTTAGTCGAATTATGTGCATGCACTATATAGGAAGACGATTAGGTTCTCAGACGTGATCGGATGGCTTCACACAGACATGCTATTAACTATTTCCTTCCGTCTATTTTGCTCCTGTAGGATCGTTCCTTTTGTGAAGCCGGTACTGCAAATATCGCTGCACCTACATCCACCGTACACAAATCAACACCACTGGCGATGCTCGCAGCAACTTGTAGCAAAATCGGCCAGCAAAGTCCGCCACCATTGGCAGAGATTACAGTAGGAAAGAGATTTCATCCCTGGAAGACGGACAGCAGCTCTCCGGCGACTATGGTGTCTGTCGGCGGAATACCTAAAGAACCGATGATGTTTTCGCCAAATACCTATACACCGTGCCCACGAACATTGAGTCACAGACCGGACCTGTGTAGGGCTGGTTATAGCCTGAACGGGATTCGTTTAGGGCTAACCGAGAACTATAATACTTCACCAGTAGCGAGGATCCATGCATCACCTGACATGCTGTGTAATTTACGGTCACCTCATCAATGCTCACATGAAGAGAGCACATCACCCAAGATTCCGACACGATTCGAAGTCCAACAATCTGGTGGTACATTCTGGGATGTTCACGGGGCAGCCTCGAATTGGCTCGAGCCTCTATCGCCTACAAACCCACATCATAGACTATCCCAACTGCCAGGCTATCCCGAGTACCAATCACCACGGAATTTACTAACCAGAAACCCTATGTCTGGTCAGGGTAATACCTTATACCCCTCACCCGGTATGCCCACACCATTCTCAAGCGAATCTCATAAATCGAGCTTGCCCATATACATCGATCCACCGACTTATATTACTCCAAACCCAGCAATTATTCAAGCCAGTCAAGTGATGGCTAATCAGAGGTCTACAAGACGGTACACAGGACGAGCGACTTGTGATTGCCCTAACTGTCAGGAGAATGAACGCTTAGGAGCGTTGGGCGCTCCTTTTAAGAAGAAGACGCAGCACAGCTGTCATATTCCCGGCTGTGGGAAAGTCTACGGTAAAACCTCGCATCTCAAGGCACATTTACGCTGGCACACGGGCGAGAGGCCTTTTGTTTGCAATTGGCTGTTTTGTGGAAAGCGTTTCACGAGATCTGACGAACTTCAAAGGCACTTACGAACACATACAGGCGAGAAAAGATTCGCCTGTCCTGTCTGTTCCAAGCGTTTTATGCGGAGTGATCACTTGTCGAAACATGTCAAGACCCACAGTGGTGGGAAAAAGACTAATACGGATAAAAGTCGCGAGGATGGCGAAGGATTGGGCAGCGAACAGACAGCCGAGGATAGTGCACAAGAGAACGACGAGCCTACGAACAACATTACTGAATGATAGCGTGAGTGTCTATAAAAACACGTCCAAATATTTATCCGTTTCGATATGTGTTGCAAGACAGGCGGTAGTTTACTTCAAGAACGTTGAGTTATCTAGACAACGACATAAAACGAATTAACATTATTTTCTCACTCTGTTTATACGGCTGGTGAAATTCACTTTATATTTCGCGCTGGTTCACCAAAACTCGTAAAGAAAACTCGACTTAGCAAAGTACGGTAGGAAAATAAATTTCATGTATATTTATTTGTAAATTGTTGTAAATTAAACGTATCTGGGATAGATCTCTCTGATTTGTTTTCCAAATTCTGTTGTTGAGATAACGAATTATAGTAGTCTAATCTGCTTCGGGTATATAGTTTATAGAATTCGACCAAAATTTATGTCAGCTTGTCATAACTGCAGTATAATGATATTTTTCACAATTGACTGGGCAAAACCAAATTTGGAAAATTAAAAATTTAATGATATTCTCAAATGGTCTATAAAAATAACTCGGATGCGGATATTAAATGCACTTAGCCAAGTATATTTCCAATACCTTCAAGCAATTTTTTTGGAAATAGGAAGAGAAATGGTACAAAATATTATTTTCCGTCGCTAGACATTCGGGAACATATTGTCTGTGTAAAAACAAAAGAGTAATGGTTTAATGGTAACAGACCGACCCAGCGAGTCAAAGCAGTCATTATATAGGCGTACGTCTGAATATCTCGCCAATGTAAACCCACAATTAACGTGGCATTCACAACGTAGGAACAAGATAAAAAATAAAAGATAAAAAGACCGATATTAGTGGCGAGACAGTTTTCTTAACTCGCACTGAGTTGAATCAATTGAAAGAATTTTTTATGAATGCTCGTAACAATTTAACTTATTGTCTAATGAGACAACGTTTTGAAAGTTTCAGCATTGAAAACACCGCATTGTTGTTTCATGAGCCAGATAAGAATCTGCGAACAAGATTGATGAATAAAGCCAGCGATTCATCAGATTCAAGAGTGATGTTGGTGGTGCCTTAGTTGGTGAAATGTGCCTTTCACCACTATATATATGACTGGGGGTCAAATCTTACGCTGGGCTACTCCATTTTAAAGACGTGACCACACTGTTGACCCCCTATGTAGAACAAGGGTTTAAGAATTCCTGTCGAGAAGAGAGATCCCCTAAAGAGTTCCTGTTAGTATAGTGTTTACACACCCTAAAGAAATCAGCATTCACCCGGAAGAATTTCAATTTTTACATGATTATTAGCGGTTTGTCTCAGTCAAATGTGAGAAGAGTGCTTCCAGTTGAACTCTACCAAACACTATATAGGTGATATAAGTTTTCTTTAGTTTACCTATATTGACAAAATGTTTAACGACACAAGTTCAAATCAATAACACCTCGTTCCCAGGCTCTTTCTTCAACGCTCATGGCACATCCGCGATCAAGGTCGACGCACAAGGAAGGGAAGTAATCGCTATGGTGCAATTAACGCTTATATTGAGTCCATAAACCTAATTTGTTTCGATACGACATTTCCATAGATGGCTATATTTCATGCTGTAACGATACACAAAATGGCCTTCGCTCGAAACATCGAGTTCCTCCTTGTATTTTTCAGGTAGTTGTATTCCTACCAAACCGAAGCTTTCTTATCATTGGCTCTACCTTACACTGCTGTTGTAGTGCACTAACTTTTTCATGGTATTATCACAGCTTTCATTTAGAAAACTAAACTAACTTTATACTGGATAACTCGATCAATTCTAAACTGTTCTCGTTATAGCAGTCCAGTATAAATGATCACCAGGGATGATTCATCCCTTATTAATTAAGCAACCTAGGCTAGGCAGTACGTATATGAAGTATTATAGGAGGGGAACAAGGGCATAATTGGAGAAAACATGTACAGCGCACGTAGCGGCGCTAGTGGAAGGGGGGGGGGGGGGGGGAGGGCGAGAACGAGAAATATGTGGTGTGTTGTATAGAGATTAGAGTCAAACTCAAACTGGGTCAGTTTATTACTGCTTTGTCCAGTGACCTATTTTTAACACAATCAGTGTGAATTTTTAGCGTATAGAGTCTTATTATAGACACACTCAGAACATTTGTTCTTATGCTCAATTTAATGCTAAAATCACAAGTATTTTTTACACAAGTGCTATTATTTGGAGTCATTTAGAACCTTCTGTACCGTAATTAATACCAAGATGATATAGTTTTAACAAATCGGTGCCTTTATAACGAGTGCCTAAGTTGTTTTGATGCGGGCTATTTAATATGATCACACCTAATACTTAGTCTAATATGGCTGTGTTTTTATGCGCTATTTAATGCCGAGGTTCAGTGTATTAATTTGTTAAAATGGTCTTCAATTGTTTTATGTCGATTCCCGCTGTTTCTAGCAAATATCACACGAAGTAATTTGAATAAAAATTACAAAGTTTTGCAAAACACTTTATACACATGACCTATGCAATGGCGTGTTTAAAATTTGAAGAAAACAATTTCACACGATGTAGTTTTTGATATGTTGTAATACTTAATGAATTCTGTTATGTCTATGAGAATCTAAAAGCACTTCATTAGAAAGGGAAGAAAAATTATTATTCCGTTATTTATTTATACGTAACTGCCCTAAACATAGTAAACCTGGGCCATGGATTTTTAACATAGACAATATATTTATTACTATAGAAATTACTATCGCAAGGAAAGTGCTGCCTCACTCCAAGGAATCAAAGCCAGCATGCGTAATTTGCTGAATGTTTGGGTCTGTTTATATGACCCCGCTTTACCAGGACGAGATATGAGGCGGGATGATTTCGATATATTGAAATAAGTCACGATGCATGATTCAGCAAAAAACTTCATTACTTTCTAGAGATAGATTAATCTTCTTGAACTACAAGGTCTACAATATTTGAGTTCTGTTAGCCAGCATTTGAACTTTCGTTTAGCCTAGTGATTTATTTCAATACATCGAAATCATTCCACCTTTCATCAGTGTAAACAGTCGATCGCTTTCCTACCGTGCTTATAGATTCCTTTCATTCTTTTTGTTCCATTCGATGTCACTGAAAGAGAGAAATATATCATGAATAGGAGAAATAGAAAATTTTGCACCAAAGCTACATTCACCTATAGTTTTTGGTGGCAAATAATGGAAACATTTAGAGAGAGAGTTACTCCCGATTGATCGATTATTTTTTGTCTCTCTTGGCAATCGACTATTCTTTAACAATATAATCGAACCTCTCTTGGAAGCGACATGCAGAGTATATTTTATTTAATTTATTTTATTTAATTTCTAATACATATCAATTGTCAATCATAACAAAAGTCAATAGAATGTATTTGGGAAGCCAACAACAGAATTCATGATTCCCTTACCACTGGCACAAAATAAAAAACCTAATTTAAATAACAATCAAATAAGTAATATAAGTCGATAATAATAACTAACACTAAGGATTCCAGTCAATATGAAAACGATCATAATATAGTTTAAATTCCCTCCTGAACGATGGAAGAGATTCTAAGGAGCGAACTGTATGTGGCAAAGACTTACATAATCTTGTAATTCTAACAAAATTGAATGTTTAAAAACATCAGTACGGGCAAATGAAACGGCCAACTTGAGATCGTCGGTATAGTTCGTAGGTATCGACGAGTAACAGAATAATGCGATGGTAATTTTATTTTCTAACACGGGCGTTGAGAAAAATCAAATCAAGACAGCGGGTTTAATTTGGGGTTTGGCAGTCTATAATCAAGGTTTGAACAATGCACTCTCGTCCTATACTTCCTATAGTTTCATCCGCGCTTAATACGGATGTATTTGGCGAAACTCAATCAAAACGACTGCAAAAACTGCAAAATAGAGCGGCAAGAATTATTCTGAATATAAGCAATGACGTAGATTATACGATTGCGCTACGTACTTTGGGCTGGGAGCCACTCCAAACTGAAAGGAAGAAAACTAAAGCAAGAATGATGTATAAGTTATTAAACAAAATGGGCCCAAAATCACTCACAAATCTATTTTCGTTTAAGAGTGAGAAAACTAATTACCACCTTCGGGATGTCTCAAGTGGTCTTTATTTACCAAAACCACGTACAAATAACATGAAAAATAGTTTTATATACGACGGAGCAAACATTTGGAATTCCATACCAAAAGAAATTAGGGAAAAGCAAGTCACTTTCTTCCTTTCGAAATAAAATCGCTGCTCACATTAGTGCTTGGTAACCTTTGTAAATATAACTTACCTGTAAATAGCTCAAAACATTTGTTATATCTTTTAAATTTATATATTACTGTAATAGCTTAGCTTATCCTTATCATATTCTGCATGTAAAATAATTTTCTGGCACACGCCCCCCGTGGAAATCAGCTACGGTTGACGGGGTCAGCGTGGATAAATAAAGTTCTACTAAGCCGGTTCTCCACTAGGCGGAATTTTGCGCGCGGAGCGGACTTTTTCTTTGTCTTTTCTAATTCACCCAAGAATTTTCTGTTCCACCCAAGAAATCACAAGACAAAGAAAAATTCCGCTCCGCGCGCAAAATTCCGCCTAGTGGAAAACAGGCTTTAATAGGAGCCAGTTGCGTTTGATACTAAGGCATGACTCCAGTGGTACCACAGAGCTCAGCACGCAGATGGCGGCATTTGCCCACCACCACAAAGGTAAGAGAGGCCAAGTACATAATTGCTATCTATAGACAGTTTGTCGACAACATACTCAAGTCTTATACAGAGATTCTTTATACTAAACAGGTAAACACATTTATATAATGCTAATAATCAGGAAAAATGCATTATTAAGTTAATTGGAAAGTTACTCATTAAGCCAAAATGCAATTTGCCCTACGTTGTAAATAACCCTATTCAATGTCAAACGATTTTGCTGGTCAAGGTGAATGAAGTGGTTGGGCGTTGGTGGTTCAAACAGAATACCTGTCATGTTTCTTGTTAACTTATTGAGTCACAATGCAGCCCCCATGCGCCCCACAATGTTATTTTGCTTTCAATCTAATGCCAGACGATGTTTATCAAAGGGCAGAGTGGTGGGCGTTATGGTTTAACTAAACTATCTGTCCATATTGTTTGTTAACGTACTATGTCACAATTAATGCACCAAATGCACTTTGTTATTTCAACGACGATTTTATTCGTCAAGAGAAAATTATAATAATCGTTTTATTAACAACCAATTTTGCAGTTAAAACCGAATTACAATTCAGGCATGGTTCTACAACTGTAAAATACGATTGAACTAAAAATATGCAGTAGCATATATGATTTAAGAATACTAAAAGTAGAAGATACAATGGTTTTACAAGTATAAAGTACTGTGTAACTAGAGTAATGTACTAACATACGATTTAAAAATATTAGAAGTTGAGAGTTAAAAATGTTTCGTGTTGTATAATGTTGCTATGGGTTAAAAAAATCAGACTGTCTACTATTGAGTATTGTCTCTTGTTAGCCCAAAATGCACCCTATATTATGTTACTTCACCCTATCCGAAGCGGGTTTTTTTTCATGTGAAAGTGTCGGGTGTAAACAGTTCGGCTAAATAACTGCCATTCTCGATTCAGCCAATCTAGCTTGGATGTGGGCCATCCTAGAATGATCCGATGTCGAACAGAACACACTATACTGAATGAACTATAGCGATGATCAGGCCCTTGCAAAGATATAATTTACTCAGGGGTGCAAATTGCCGGGCGGATGGGGGGAAGGGGGTTGGGACGATCTGGAATCGACCTTCCTGTCCTCTACAGTAACTCTTACAGCAGGAAATCGAGACCGAATTTTGATACAGTCTCAAAGAAAACTGGGTCCGAAAACAGGCTCTCCTTGTCTCGGGTCTACAAAAAATACTGTTTCCTTCGGTCCCAGTCACTTAGCGAGTTTGGCAAATACGACGGCAAACGTCAATAAAGACGTACTCATCAACAATAAATTTTACTCTAAGACAAAAGCGACTATGAATAGACAATTTGCATGTTAGACCAATTTTTGATCTAGGCAAAAAAAAAATTCGTAAAGAACTTATTAAAATTAGTAAAATTGCAAAATTTGGTTACGAAATGTTGTAAATACGGAAGATACAGCCTTGCGAGGTTTGCATATTTTGTATACATGTTTGTATTACGTGCGGAAATTGTTACCATTTTTGAGCCGAAAATGGTAACAATTTCCGCATAAGAGCCTGGGTACGGGTTTTTTTCCGCACGTAATGCAAACATGTGCAACATTTGCAAGACTATATTTTCCAAGCTTTACAACATTTCGCAACCAAATTTTGCAATTTTACTAATTTCGTTATGTTTCCTTTTAGCTAGTGTGTTCTTTCATTCCCTTCTCTTTACTTAGATTAAAATTAAGTCTAACATGCAAGTTGGCCATTGAATTATGTTGAGCAATCACCGACCTGCCAACCCTTGAGTAGCAGAAATGTTGCTATCTAAAAAGTCGTGAGATTGACTGAAAAATCGTGAGACTTAGAAATTTTCAGGTTTGCTCATTAATATGACCAGGGTTAACTTCAACAACACTAGAAAATAATCAATAGATATTCAATTTTATGATAGTATGCATTTACAGGCTGTTTTTTCTTTATGGCTTTAGTAGTTTCCACTGTACAAAAACAAGAAAACTACGAGCAATATAATAGGACTATAAACAGGACAATAAGCATAGCAGGACACGCCTTTTACTTTGTAACATCAACAAACATCACGCATACAAAATTCTGGCGTTGTACATTGCGCATTCAGAGGTGCATTATTAATATACTAATAAAGTGTGATTTTTCCTTGGAAGAGTGTGCCTTATTGTAACTAGATGTTGCGCTCTTCGATGATTTCGTAAGTTCCGAAAATCGTGAGATTTGGGAACTTAATCGTGAGAAAGCATAAAAAATCGTGAGTCTCACGATTAAATCGTGAGACTTGGCAGGTCTGCAATCAGTAGAACGCCATAGTTGTTCAAACTGCTACGTTATTTAATACGTCATTTTCACGGCTCGTGACCACGCCAACAGTTGCAACGTTCGGAGTCGTTTGGGGGTGTTTTATTAGAAAGATAAGCGCTTTTAAAAGGCAAATCAGGTTTAGCATTAAGATTTGTGAATCGTCCGAAAGAAATCATGAAAAAGTTGCCGGGTTTTGATCGTATTATACACAATAATAAAGAAAGCATTTTTGTCTCTTAATTTTACATTCAAAAATATTTCAGTCATGCAAGCAGTATAAAGAAACAATGAAATCTACCAGACTGTAAAATATTATCATTTGGATAATTACTGATATTAGGTAAAGTGTTAAATGGGTTACATTGTCGCCTAAATGCTATACATTGAATTGCATCATTTGGAATTCCATGTTAAGAGGAAATTCAGACAGGAATGCAATTTTGGTATGAAGTTGAACATTGACTGGGAGGATATTATACGCCCCCGTCTACACCTCAGTGCTAAATTTGGTAAATAGTTACTAAAAATATCTTGGTTATTTTTTGGGTTATTTCGTGCATGCATGGATGAAGATTTGAAGTAAAAATAGAAAATACAAATTTTAGAACCGACTAGATGGTTGACACAGACAGTGGTTAGGGCATGTGTTTTTTTTTTACCTCTGTCAGTTTCTTAGGTTTTCCGCATTATATTGCAGGTATACTGCCCTGTAGGTTTCTGTAACCAGGGTTCATTTCCTGCAGTTGTCTCATTACAGTGTATCTAATTAAAATTTACAGGAATCTTAAAATTTACCAGGAATCTTAAAATTTACCAGGAATCTTAAATAGTTTCTGGTTGACAATTAGTTTTACCTAAATTATATAGTCTTATTGAGTTTCTACATTTTCTCGTTTTGAACTTTTAAGTTTTATCTTGGTTTTTATTTATTTTAGTCTAATTTAAACAGAAGACTTTATAGAATACCACTTGTACAGTGAAATAGGCTTCCTCTTATAATCATACAGAGGGCAAAATTACTCAAATACGATTGGCTAATGAGGGCATTTTTTCTTAATTCAGGGCAAAATTACTTGTACCTGATTGGCTGAGACGCAAGCGCGGGAAGTTTCTTGTTTCAATGGCTTCTCGCTTTGTCGTCGCGGATAATGATGTTATTGAAGAATTAAAAACTTCTAGCGAAAACTTGATTACCAGAACAAGTACAAATTTATTGGTTGGAGTATTTAAGAAATTGGCAAGCATGCAGGGCAGCATCAAGAAACATCGGCGAAAAGGCGAAGACATGGAAACATACGAGGTTCAAGAACTTGACAAGTTCACAATTAACTTACGAATAAATTTTGCCCTCTATGATTAACAAGTAATCGCATAATTCCTCGTAAAATTAAGGTTTAATTTCACTTGTGTTTTCAAAGTTTCACAAATTGCCCTTGTCGCTTCGTGACTCGGGCAACTCTCTCCTCCGCAGAGCCTCCTTAAGTATTTACAAATAACTTACATGAAGTTTCCGGTTATCATTCCATGTTTCGCGCACCAATATAGGTTAGGGTTAGGGGTTAGGTATTAGGGTTAGGTTAGGGTAGGGGTTAGGTTTAAGGTTGGGGTTAGGGTGTATTATATGTGTATGGAGGTATCTAGTGAACTTTTCAGTACACTATAATATCCATTACATAATGCTTACTATATTGGTGCGCGAAACATGGAACGATTACCAAGTTTCCTGAATAAAAGTGAGCGCGCGCGGTGTGATGGGAAGATTGAAATGAAGTTGGGGAGGCTCTGCCAGATAATGGAAATTGCTAGATAGTATACTTCAAAATAAGGCTTCCGTTTTTATATCATTTTTTAAATAAGTTAGGGTTAGGTTAGGGTTATGGTTATGTTAGGGTTGGGGTTAGGGTTAAGTTTAATATTAGGGTTAGAGTTTAGTTTTGCGTTAGGATGGTTTTTTCTACGTTATAAAAACGGAAATCTTATTTTGAAGTATACTATCTAGCAATTACCGCCAGATAATGCGACGAAGTATGATTTTGAACCAAACTAGTGTTTGACCTTTTTTAGACTTGAAATCGACGGAAATGTGAAAGAAATTGAAATGAATCTTCATAATCTGAGTGTCAAAGTTCAATAGAGTCATTTTTATAAAGAAATGTTGCAATTAAGAGGATATTTATAATCAGATAGCTCGTATCCATTGATATTCGTTTGCAATTTCTCAATATTTTTCGATGCAAATGGCAGAAGATAATATTGATATTGAATTCACCGCAGCATACTCAAGTACGCCTGAAAATGAAAGTCGAAAACATGTTTTAACACCCCCGATGGTTGATCGAACTTCGCTACAAACGATTATATACGACGCCATATTGATTGCATTAACTCGCAGAGGCTTCCTTTATTTAGCTCTTCCCATCACTCCTTGCGCGCTCACTTTTCCCTCACTAGAAACTTCATTTAAGCCTCTGCGGAGGAGAGAGACTCGGGCAATTTGTGAAACTTTGAAAACACGCGTGAAATTAAACCTTAATTTTACTCGGCCCCATGCGATTACCTATACAAATATTATGCATTATTATTATTATTATGTCACTGCATCCTCGGTCCCAGGGCCTCACGGCTGACAACGCAGTGTCAGCCGAGAGGCCCTGGGACCGAGGATGATGTCACTGCAGATGTATGTAAGAAAAGTGTGTTGCCAAGCACTCACACTGGTACAGACAGTTTTAGTACACATCCGCAAATATAAGGTTAATATTTAACATGAAAATGTATATAAGTCCAAGAACTGGATCAATTGAAGTATTAACAGCCTCAAAGCTGGATTGATATCATCCACTACCTGCCACCCCATAACAAACAAAATCAATGCTATAGAAAACTAAAGAAGTCATTTTAATAAGATAAATTTTATTGTGGATCAATTAAAGTATATAACACCGAGGGTCTAAATTGTAGGTTCGTGGTCGACTTTGGAGTTTTGGTCATGATAAAGACGTCAGGTGAGGCATGCAACCTCATCGATCAACATGCAGGTTACGCCTTTCAAAAGCTGCATGACACCATTGAATCCTGCACTAAATTGAATTTTAACAATGACTGGCAAAGTTGGAAAAATACGTGACACTGCAATCCAGCAACGAAAAATTTGTTGGCTCGAGCGGGATTTGAACTCGCATCTTCGGGTATCTAGACCGCCGCTCTACTCATTGAGCTATCGAGTCAACAGGGATTGGTAGCGAGTCTTATCCAATTTAAGTGCACGAAATATTTTCGCGATGACTTGACGCTTGTCTTAGACGACGCGCAGTGTTTCAATTCTATTTCAGAACCATCCTCAGAGATACGAAAAACCAGTTTCATATTATTCTGACACTGCAATAGACCAACGAAAAATTCGTTGGCTCGAGCGGAATTTAAACTCGCGTCTTCGGGTATCTAGACCATTTGAGCGTTAGGTAGTCACGAAAATATTTCGTGCACTTAAATTGGATAAGGCCAGGGTCAAACGTCGAACTTTTCATGCGCCGAACCTAATGTTAATGAGCTAAGTTCTTTGTTTCACTTCATTTGTATTAGGTTCGACACATGAAGAGTTCGACGTTTGACCCTGGCCTAAGACTCACTACCAATCCCCGTTGACTCGATAGCTCAATGGATAAAGCGGCCGTCTAGATGCCCGACAGTCGGAAAAGAATCCCAGCCAAAATATAACACATGATTCATTCTGAGTGCGGATAATTCATTAGGAGTGCAATAAGATGCAAAAATTCCCAAAGGGGACAATTCTCTTGTTATATCGCGGCTTTTTGGCGTCATTTGAAAACAGAAAATTCTGCATAAAATCAAGCAAATTTTGCATAAAATTAAGCAAAATACAACCGCGACAAAATATCGATATATCGGTATTTTTCCCCGGTATCGGTTTTTGAATCTATATGTACGAAGTAGATTATATGCTATCGACGTGTTAGCTGTTCAGTACTCAGCCAATCAGCGACTAGTATTATCAAAAATTACAAATCACGGCCAGTGGCTAAAATACACAAGTCGCGCGGGGATCTGGCACGAGTAAAAACTGTAAACGTCGTCAAGAATAGGTGGCTGCCTTCGCTTCGCTCGGCAGCAATAACGTTAACTTACATAATGACTTTCTCTGTTTAATTAAGAATTTCTGCGCAACGCACTGAAGTTAAGAAAATGTAAGAACATATGTCAAGCTGAAAAACCATGACCAGCCGACAATTTAAATTAAAGCAAAAAACAAATTCCGAAAAGACAAGACATCTTGAGAATTCAATATATGAATTCTGAGAATTCAATATATTCTGTCTGAAGATGACTTTGAAATAAAGTCGAAAATTTAAAGTTTCAACCTGCGTCTTGTTTTGAATTATATATATTGAATACTCAAGATGTCTTGTCTTTTCGGAATTTGTTTTTTACTTTATATGTCAAGCTGGATAAAAGTGTTTTCTTTTGATTAAAAATTATGTGCGTAAAAATTCATTATCGGTGGAAATTTTGTATGTCATGCTCAGCAGGACAAGCAGGACATCTGGCTTCGCCACTGAAGAGTTGTATCTGTATATTTTCAGCTATCTCTAGCTTTTCTAAGTCTAAGAGCAGGGCGCGAGCCAATTAACATTGTTTTGGTCTTTTTAATATTCGCAATCATTCTATTCGCCTTCATTGCTGATTCAGCGCCATGTACGCAAATGTGGGAGCAGTGCTATATTTGTACAAGGCCGGCTAATCAAACTTACCTTCGTTAACGTCGGCGCCTTTAATCCCTTCTTTTAGCAATTCTCTCGCCTTTATTTTATCAAAAAGCTTTTGAAATTAACAAAATCTTGCAAAAATGAAATACAGGGTGTCTCAAAAAAACGCTATGGAAATTCAACAGGCTGTTGTGCATCACAAACGTAACTAAACAATTCAATTTTTACATAGGGAGAAAGAGCTGTCATTTATAGCTTTTCTATACGATATATTTCTTAAACCGTAACGATGAGAAATGGCCACATACTCGTCAAATAAAAATTTTCGGTCGAAATCACATTCTTCCACCGTTGGGAATTGAAAATAATTAATTATGCAAAGTTAATCAATCCAAAAGCACCGCGAGTCTGCTGCAAGGTACTTGTTTCGTAAAACGTTTTGATTACGAATGTTCTCTGTTCAGGGGTTAATTGAACCATGTTTAATGTAATAATGGACGTTCTTATGGTTTCACTAAGACGAAGACTGACGAGTTGAGCTTATTTCAGATAATTTAACATTCAATTTTAATTCCCTCTTGGGAATTTTTTATGTTTCGTTTTCCATGCAATTCCCAACGGTGGAAGAATGTGATTTCGACCAGCAATTTTTATTTGACGAGTATGTGGCCATTTCTCATCGTTACGATTTAAAAAGAGTATCATTGAAAAGCTAAATAACTGTTCTTTCGTCCTATGTAAAAATTGAATTGTTTAGCCACGTTTAGGATGCACGACAGCCTGTTGAATTTCCATAGGCATAGCGTTTTTTTTAGACACCCTGTATATCTGCTGATGAAAAATCATGAAATCAAGAAATGTTTGCTATTTCGCTGTCGTCATGCAGTCGTTATAATGAAAAAATTAAATTAAATTAAATTCCTGCTGCTTCGAACGTTTGGCGACGTGGCATTTGTTAGAATTAAATTTGACTCGGTCAGTTTCATCGTTGAAAATGTTTGCACTCAGCGATGTTGCAAGATTTGAAGGTGAAAAAGAAAAATGCAAGATAGTCAAAACATTATGGGATGTCCTTACAGATTATCTTGTGATGTTCTTGCTTATGTTGTCTGTATTATTCGCAGGTATGGAGATTACTTTGGGTGGTTTTGAATGTTTGGCTGCTGTTGATTGTCCAGGTATATCGAGATCAAACACGAGCAGCTCCTTGTTCTCACATAATACAAACCGTAATGTTTGTGAAGCATTTTACGCCTCTCAGACAACCAACATAATAAAAAGAACAGATGTCTTGACGGACCTCAGTCTGCCATATGCTAAATTTGTCAATTCGAAATGCAGTAAAAGTGCTATTCCAGATTTTCTTTCCTATTTGTCGATTGTGTTGTTTTTTCAAGCATTTTTTCTTATCGTACTTGATAACATGTGGCTTAAACTCCCTACGACTGCGTCAGTTATTGAACATTTTGCAACCCTTGTGATTGCATGTTATAATTCACCATACCAAATTTTCGAATCAACACAAGCTGTGTCGAAAATTCCTGTATCAAGAAGACAATGGGCGGATGATCCGGAGCAAAACGGCCAAGATATCAACAGAAAACCTATTTCGGACAGAAACAACGATATTTTGGATGATCCTGCAACTCTCGCTGCGGTTCAAACTTTGTACGAGAAGGTACAGTTACTCAAGAAAACTACTACTAAAACCTCTAAAATTTGGCGGCTCTATTTGGTTCAAGCTATACTTCAAGCTTTATCTACCTTCACATTCATCTTAATTGATAGTTTCCACATCAAGCACTTAAAAGAGACAATGACCTGTTCAATTACTCAATACATCCCTGTTCCTCATGACTATTTTGTTTGTTCACATAGCCTTGCACTTGCATTTACTTACGGATTGTATTTGTATATTATAATACTGGGGGTTAGCTTTGTTATTTTTGCAGTTATCATTATTTGGACAGTTTTCAAAGTAGTTAACAACGAATGTACATATACGTTAGAGAATGAGCAGGTCAAAACTGTAGCAGATATTCCTGCTGTGAAGAAAGATTTGGGTTTTCTTCTACACTTACTACATTCCTATAATTACTTCTATGTACACCGATTGGTACCCTTTTTGTCGGAAAGCAACAAAAAGAAAATTACAGCATACAGTTTGATGCAAAAGCACCCTGTTTCGAAACTACAAATACAACTGAATGAGAATGGGAATAAACTAACCTTTATTAACTGTCAAGGAATACCACAGACCATATTTGAACTGGCCACAGAAATTGTAGTACTTGAATTGATAGAATGTAGTGAACCGCTGGAAAAGGATGACTTCAACAATTTTTCCAAGCTTACCAGCCTGAGGGAGTTATCAGTTGTTAAATGTGGTCTCGACTCCATTCCTGAGGGTATTTTGAAAATTGAATGGTTGGAAGTACTTAATCTTAAAGGAAATTCTATAACATCAATTGAAAAAAGCATCTCTGAATTAAAAAATCTGAATAAGTTAGATTTATCAGACAATGGTCTAAAGACCATTGTCGGTCGTGAATCACTAAAAGAACTTGACAGACTTTTTGAAGTCAACCTGTTAGGCAATCCAAACTTAAACAGAACAGCACTACAAGTTGTACTAGCATGTAAAAATTTGGGCAATTTGCGTTACCCAAAAATCTCTTCGGACGAACGTAACCAGTTAAATCAAGAGGAAAAAAAGAGATTTGATACTGCTGTGAAATTTGCTATGGAAGAAACTTCCGTCATTCCATTCACACCGGAGAATGCTCCTCATATTAATTTAAGAGACAATGAGGAAATTTACGAAATGGATTCCAATCCTATTAAAGGAATAGCCATAATTTTTAACATGTATTCATATGCAGAATATCGTACTCGAGTTGGTAGTGATAAAGATGTAGCTAAGTTGAAGTCACTATTTGAGAAAATTGGCTTTGAAACCAAATGTTGTATAGACTATAAAGCTGAAAAAGCCACGAAGGTCCTTGAAAAATGTGCAAAAGACACAAAGTATAGGAGATGTGGCTGCATTGCTGTGATTGTAATGTGTCATGGTAGTGAAAAAGGCCTTATTTTTCATGATGGCGAAACAGTTCCTGTCATGGATCTTGTTAAATGTGTTCAGAAGTCTCAACTTTATAATGGAAAGCCAAAATTATTTTTCATTCAAGCTTTCAATAGAAATTCCTATTATCGTAGTACTTCTACTAGTGCACACCCTCTGACTCCGTCACCTTCAAATCCAAGCATATTCAATTCCATATCTTCTGATATTAATACTGATATTAATACATCAAGTGATGAAACATTGGCACCAAAACAGATGGTTGGAGCTGGAATACCAAACCAAGATCATATTGTGTTATCGTATTCAGCAGGTCATAAATCATACCGTAACATTGAATATGGTTCGTGGTTTGTGCAAGCCTTAGTCGAGACATTTTCCAGACATGCTTGGGAAGAAGATATACTAAGTCTGCTTACACTTGTTAACTACAAAGTTGTTCGTGCCTATACATCTCGTGGATGGAGGCAGGTACCAGCTCCTCAAAGTACTTTAAGGAAAAAACTGTATTTACTTCCAGGTTATCCAAAGGCACCACCAAAGACACCTACACCACCACCACAGACACCTACACCATCACCACCAAAGACACCTACACCATCACCACCAAAGACACCTACACCATCACCACCAAAGACATCTACACTGCCACCAAAGACATCTACACCATCACCACCAAAGACATCTACACTGCCACCAAAGACACCTATATCACCACCAAAGACACCTACACTACCACCAGGGACACCTACACCACCACCAAAGAAACCTACAGCACCACCACAGCAATCTGAACCTACAGCACCACAGAAGCTGAGTACATATGTATAATAACTGGTTTATTGGTTCACTTTTAAACATTCTAAGTTACAGCCAGTTAAGGTTAATGTAAGATTTTCACTACAGAAAAAATAGAGCTTTGGGAACCCATATTTTGATGCCTGTGGAGCAAGTTGGGTCTCCCAACCCTTGATGAGCTTGGGAGATGTAGAAGTTAAGATTATTGACAAGACTAATGTGAGTAGGCGTACAAATAGGAAGGGATTTTGGGCACAATGATATAAATTTAAAACATTCATACTGCCACAGAATACTACACAGAAGGCCATTGTTTTTTGCGTAAGCGCTCTCGTCATGATTCGTCACTCAGCAAGTACCGTAAACAGAAGTAGTTACCCCCCCCCGGAAATATCCAAAATGGCGTTGTGTGAGAAAGCCATGGATATTTCCAGGGAGGGGGGGGGGGGGTGACCGCTTCTGTTTACGGTGCTTGCCGAGTGACAAATCATGATGAATAGCGCTTACACAAGAAACAATGGAGATGGCTTTCTGTATAGTATTCTATGATACCACAATGGGCTTACAGTCAATTTCAGCTGACTTTTCACCGTAAGATTCCGAACTTCGTTGCGAACTTCGCAAATTCGTTGCCAAGTTCAAAAGTTCATAATGAAATTCACAAAGCCTCTGATTGGCTATTAAATCAAACCAGCCAATCAAATGCCCAGTTTACAAACCCGCTTGTGAATTTCATTATGAACTTTTGAACTTGGCAACGAATTTGCGAAGTTCGGAACGAAGTTCGGAACATTTGAGTGAAAAGTCAGCTGAAATTGACTGTAATATGAGTTTTTTGTAATAATTTGAAAGGAGGAAGTATATAAAAAAATAATTAGTATGTAGCATTAATTAGTAATTATGATTATTAAAGATG
>CACRXK020006724.1:6501-24556 GCA_902702795.2 Paramuricea clavata | reverse complement strand
AGGACTGTTCGGTATACCGATATACCGAAAATATCGGTATTAAATCAATATCGGTATATCGATACCGGATATTCAACCATACCGATATACCGAAATTTCCGATATACCGGAATTTTTCGGTATACCGTGTTAAATTTACCAACTATATGGCGAAACCATAACCTTTATTTTACTACTGAATGGCAATTCAAAGAACTTTCTACTGCAATGATTTAGAATTTCCACTTCAGTGAGATTTTACACTGAGTACGTGTCGTTCGAAACATGTTCGAAACAGCTTCGAAATTATCGTTTTCCCTTTTAGAATTACTCAAAATTTCCTTAAAACTTCCATTAAAGAATTTTCCTTTATAATTATCAAAGGAAAACCGGTATACCGATAATATCGGTATAATTTTTTCGGTATACCGATACCGGAAATTTCTCATACCGAACATTCCTAGCTTAGACAAGGTCAGGTAACGACAAGGGCAGATAACTGCATGGGTATAATAAAAACATCATGGCATTCTTACGTATATCTCATCCTTTTTATATCTGACATGGAGATTATGTAGTATTCCAGCTTCGTGAAGATCTTCCAAATGTGCCATGTCTTCCACACCTTCCAAGCTGCTGTTGTGCATGACTGATGCATTCTCTCGAGACAGCGAGCTTTGATCCTTGGTGATACTCTAAAAGTAAAAATACTCACAGTAGGTCGTGGTCGTGCAAAGTGAGAATAAAGAGGTCCAGATTCGGAAACCGCTACCTCTCACTAGCTCAGTACACGCATCTGATTGGTTAATCGCAAATTTCAAACGCGTCTGATTGGTTAATGGGCCGTTAATGGCAGCGATCACTGTCGTCAAACCCCTCTAATAGGCAAATAGATAATATTGTTAGTATTCACATATTAATTTTCTCAACTTTGAATGGTTAATTTCCCTGCAAATAACTGGTGCAAATAATAACCGCTGCAGAAAAATGTGACTCGGCAATAACAGATGGCAGTTAAGGCTAACTACAGCCCGTGCCAAAATAAACCGATGAAAATAGCGTACTTTAGAATTAAATACTACTTTTATTTCATTATTGGGGTTCAAGCCCAATAGTGAAAACAGACACACTATGTGGTAACTTTGTTGATCTACATAATTTTCAATTTTTCCCCTCACGAAACAATTTATTTCTCAGGTTTCCGTTCGAATAATACACTATTACAAGTATTTTAGATTTAATCGATAAACAGCCATGCATATTTGCCAACTATATACGACTGCATTATTCTACACATCGAATTATACAGTACAGCAAATAAATTTGAGGACTACAAAAATGATCTTGCCTGCAAATTTTTAACTGTTGCTAGCGCTCTTCGGGTAAGGAAATACAGATCACAGGATAAAGTCTTAAGTGAAACTGAAATGCTCAGGGTTTTTTTTTCATTTTCTCGACTCTGTAAAAAGTCTGTTTATCACATATTAATCTATCACATATTATATTCAAAATTAATGCACCATAAAGTCAGGAACGGAGAGCAGCTGCCATTGTCTCCTCCCCCCAGAAATGTTCAACTTACAATTTTTATAATGTTATAATTAGTTATCCTTTGGTTATTTGGGTTCTTATATCAGTTATAGGTCCTACTGCCCCCCCACCCATACCCTACAGGAAAATCCTGCGTACGGCCGTACGTAAAGTCACTACTATTTTCAGATATTAGTTTCTCATGACATCAGTGTTTTTTCTGATGAGGCAGGTGGCCACTTCATGAATATTTAACAATTATTCGCCGAAGGCGAGGTGATTATCGGTGAATAAAAACCGAGACGAAGTCGAGGTTTTTATTCACGATAATCACCGAGCCTGAGGTGAATAATTGTTTTAGTATAATTTCACAGGTGATTATTTGGGAAAAAAATAAGAAATTACACATTTCTTCGTCATTTAATTGACAAAAAGGCTTTGGCCGCCATTTTGAAAATCGCTTAGGTGATTATCGCGTAATAATCACCTCAACGGCAACCAATCAGCGTGGAGAATTTTCAATAATCACCTATGTAATTATACTAAAATTCATTATTACTTGTCAAAGCATGACTCCAAACATAATCATGTACATATAAATTAGATATCTCAACGAGTACTAAAGTTGAAGATGATATCCAACGGGTGTCAGAAAAAAATGATTAATGTACTTCAAATAATTTCCTGTAAATGTTGAAGTACTAACCGTTATTCCATACACAATGTCTTACACCAGTACCTGTCCAATTACCTATTTTATACCAATGAATGTCGAGCTAAACACGCTCCTTGTACTGTTTGGTAGTTGGGACATTGACCCACCATCTCCCACTCCGTAGCAATGCCCCATTATGTTTAATATGCAGCCTATATCCAATAACTTTTAATATGTATCTTGTCCCTTTGCTCTACAATCTTTGACAATCGGATCTCCATTGGGGCAATCTAGTTTATACATGCACTCAGATGAATTATATGTACCATTTCTTGATACATTTATTCCACCCTCCCTCCCCCATGCATCCGTATCAATATTGGCGTCTTGCAACCAGACATCAGATCTTTGTGGGCCCAACTTTGAACTGGGGGCGCTATATGCCTTTCAAATTGTGTAAAATTACATAAACATAAGTCCAATAGTTTTTTGAAAAGATTGTAACTTCTGGCAAGTAAATCCTCTCTTGTATAGGAAATTAAGTGTAATAATTTTAAAACGAAGTAGCACTACTCTGGGAGCATCCTCGCACAATGCAATTGATGCACTCAATTCGCCACTTCATGGTGTCCTATACCTAGCAGGTTATATTATAGTCAAACATAACAAGAAATTCGCCCAAATTTCTACAGTCGAATATTGGATTACCGAAAAGTTATGCAATAGGACCAAAGGTGCCTCCTTTTAAAATACAGTATACCACAGTAACATGAGATAGAGGGATGTGACACGCAAGTACAGGGATGTGACACGCAAGAAACATGGATGTGACACGCAAGAATTTACACTTCAAACGACGAAAGCCGTAAGTATAAATTACGATAACCCTAATATTGCATGAAACAAAATTAATTAAAATCTCATAAAAGTATTAAATCACATAGATCTTGTATACAAGGGCTACAATTCAAGGTGGGACTACGATTATTTCAAATTGAATCCTAGAACTCTTCTCAACCATAAATCCGCTTGTCTTAACTTCGATCCTTAAACGGTATTAATTCTTTACGATAGGTAATAGACGAGAGGTTTTCCTTATATACAATCATTTAGTTTAACGAGTTCGTTTACAGCTGTGGTATAGCGTTGCCGTCCTATATACTTAAGCTCACTAATGATATATTTTACCCGAGATTATGGTTAATGATCTTTCTAGCATTGTACTCTTCAAGATATTAAAGACATCAAAACTAGTAACAAAATATTCCTTCGTAATTTGCCTATTATGCACGTTGAAATTTTACGGATTCAACAGTAAACAGTGAATTATAAAGTATAACGCAACGTTGTTTTTCTTTTCAATATCTGAGAATAAAGTATACAGCAGGTCGTATGAAACTTGCTTCAATCGCTGCCTGCAAAGCATGATAAATGGCCTGATTTCAGTTACTGCCTATTCTGCATTTTCAATATTTGCATTTAACTATTTTTATTTATTAACTATATACAGTATAAAAATACCGCGTAGTATTTAGGAAACAGCATAGCAGTATTTAGACGTCAAGATATTTGGTAACTTCGGTCATTCGGCGTCCAGTGCCTTATGAAGGTCGTAAACAGTATTCGTACTATTTCTCCCACCTAAATTCAGTTACTTTCCCCACGGATCATATCGCGAATCAAGTTATGAGTTCATAACACGAAATTTGGGCACACTCCTCGCCGTCTCGTGCAGACAACGGCTATGCATGGCTACCTCAAAAGGCGCAAGGGCAGGGAAGAAAGAAACAGACTAGATCAAATGAAAAACTCAACATTTGAAGTGCAATAGGTATAGTACTGTACATATCTGTTCTCATCATACTCATACAAATGTGGATGGTTAGGTGCAGACGTCGTCAGCGAATGGTCCAATCTCGTTCCCCGAGCCTGCGATCCTCGGGAAGGAATCGAAGGCTCTGGGATAATCCGTTACCGGAAGCCAAGAATCATGGCTAAGATTGAACTACGCATTCCATATCAATGGCCAATCAGATTCCTCCCTGAAACGGATTATCCCAGAGCCTTCGATTCCTTCCCGAGGATCGCAGGCTCGGGGAACGAGATTGCGAATGGTCAAGGACCTTATCGCACCGAACAAAGTGTTAGACGGTTATTAGAAAACCAAAATTTGATAATTATCACAGAAGAAAAACTTTGGCTTTGGCTTACGTTATTCTTTAAGCAGTGTACAAGCCCAGACGGCTACAAGGTAGCTAATGACACAAAAGCCTGCACCAGTCCTCTATATCTCCAGACTGTGAGCGGCTCCTATGATACTGACCTTGGTTACTATGTAACCTGGTTTAAAGTGCATATGAAAGATTTTTTATTTTCCTCTCTGAAAATTCTATTCGAAGTTATGCTTCCAAAAATTCAAAATTGCCGTAGGGACAAGATCCAGTTGCAAAACTATGCGAAGCCATCACAATTTGAAATTAGCAAATGGACCTGCAGATCCAGCTGCTAAGCTATGCCCTCTCCCATAATCTGGAGGAAGCAGATCCAGCTGCTAAGCTATCTCTCCAAAGTTCAAAAATGGCAAAGGGATAAGACCATTGCCGTGTTCGAAATTAGCAAAGAGACAAGACGCGGTTGCTAAGCTATGACTCCATGATTCAAAGGAGTCTTAAAAATTGGCACAGGAACAAGAAACAGTTGCTAAGCTATGCCTCAAATTAAAATTACCCCAGGAAGAGGGTCCACTTGCTAAGCTGTATCGCCATGTTTCAAATTAGCAAAGAAACAAGACCAAGTTGCTATACTACACCATAAAGGAATAAGGCAATGGACCGAAAAATGGCAATGCCATTCTTTTCCCCCCTAAATTAATTCTGACGCCATGTAAGAATAGTTTACAAAATATAAATATAATACCATCTAAGTTGTCTTTGAGAAATTAAATCTTAAGAATACCAGAGTTTCTGCTAGATTTAGCAAAGAAGACTGACAGACTAGACTCGTTTTGGTGGTTTTCCACATTTCAAAAGGCTATAATTTCGCTGCCATGGATTGTTTTCAATCTTATCTTGCACATTGCCTTAAATAACAGTCTCTGCTGAAAAATAGTTTACTAGCCTGGTAATGCATAAAATATAAAATAATGCAAAATTGTGGTGGCTGGTTTTTGAATCGGTCAATTGCCAGGTTCGAATTTAGCGAACAGACAAGGCCCAGTTAACAGGCAGTGGCCGGAAGGGTAGCTACAAAACAGTATTGACTAATTAAAAACATGTTGAGTTCTCTCTTAAAAATATTTTGAGGCATCGTTTCTTCAGGGCACTTGGAAGTGATGCCCAATCATTTGTTGCCCATTGGTTGTCCTCTTGCCTCATTCAGCACTTGGCTTAGGCACCCGTCTTGGTTTAGGCCGGCGAAAGGCGAATTTCGCCAGCGCTAAGAAGACATGTGACAGCCATTCGCCAGAGGTTGTGTGTAATTCGCCGGTACTTGCAGTCATGACAAGCTGAAATTTTTAGCCCAGTCTTGCACTCAGATAATATACCAAATACATAAAGCTTCCCTTTGCCCACCACTCAACTCACAGCGCCCTTGAAGCTTCGACCTCCCATTCTTTGCATACTCGCTACGCTCATCAATTAATAGCCGGGGCATCAGTAGAGCAAAACAGTATTGGCCATACCCAAATTATTATTATCCAGGACTTCAAACGGATACCTGAAGGGCTGGCTTAGGTAGCCTAGGCAACTGACTGAATTCTACAATTCCATCCACAAAATACTGTATCTAACTGAATTCTACAATTAACTAACAATTAATAATTAATTCATTACTAATTATTAATTAGTATACTATTATTAATTATTATTAATTATTATTATTTAATAATTCTACAATTCCATCAACTAAAACCCGATCATTAACCAATTATGTGCAGTTGCATTGTACCTCAATACGCCCTACTTTACTATTTTACTCTTTCTAACCCAAGCCGATTTTACTGGTGAAGAGGAGAGCGCTCAATAGGTTAATATATTACATCCGTTACCAAGCCCTGTTGCCCGCCCCCCACTGCGGTTTGGACTGGATTTTCGCTCCTATCTGCACGCATGATTTTCTTTGCATGTTGTACGTTGTTAATTACAGTATGTCCTGACATGTCTGCCCTCTCTAGTAAACTGTAAACCAAATTGTAAACATTCCACTTTATTGTAATTCATCGTCAAAGGATATGACATTCCTTATTGTAATTCATCGTCAAAGGATATGGCATTCCTTATTGTAATTCATCGTCAAAGGATATGGCGTTTCTTTCATTATAACAGCTGACCATGGTTACAGGAAATGAGAAACACAATATCTCAATTAGTTTGGCATTATGATGACAATACTACAGAATTACTTCTTATTAGAATTTGGCCCAAATTCTTATACCTGTTGTACCAACAGGAATTCCTATAGGATCCTATACGAATAGGAAATTATCCATAGCCGATATCCTGTCACACTGAAAAACTCACAAGAGACTATTGGAGGTAGAAACACTTATACATATATTGTTACGAAAGTATATCTAAATAGTATAAAAATAGTTCAGTTTGCACCCCAGGTAATTATAGATACTACAGTAGTTACGTCAAATGGAGAGATAATGAGCATTTTTGCTGTAAAACGCAGATAAAGTATATATCATTTCGGACTTGTGTAAAAGTGTCAATTATCTGTCCATTAGGCAAGATAAATAATTTGTCAATTTGTCAAAGGTGGACGATAACCTTGCATGGTGGGCTGTTGTGTTTACATAATTCAAAGTCCAAGGCTGGTTCTTCTCTGACATGAAAATGTGCATGCTTAGGGCCTTTCTGTCAATCATTCTTCGGTATATTTCGCGCGGTTGAGTAATGTCATTATTATTATTATTATATATTATTATTACGTCATCAAAATCTTGGTTCAATAAAATTGTAAGTAAATTTAGTTTAGTAGGTAAAGTAAGGTTCACATAGGTATAGTTTGAAGATTTTACAATGATATTTTGATAAGTATTTTAAGTTGTGAACATATTTTAATATTGATCGATTGAACAGCGAACCAACTCGACCAATGCGACAACGCCATAAATAAACAGAATTTGAGGGCTGGAACGAGCTACCAACGCCAACCCACACTTTTAAACCTCAACGTTGATTGGCTGGATACAAATCACACCACTTTAGTGCTGTGCGCCGGAGTTGCCGGAGCCGGAGTTCTGCCGGAGCTCCGGCGGTTTTTCCGACGCCGGAGCCGAATTTTGTATGCCGGAGCCCGGAGCCGGAGTTACGTATTCCCGGCTCCGGCAAAATGACAAGAAAACAATATGAAATGAGACAAATTCAAATCAAACGATTATTAGTTACTGCAAACTGCCAATTGCTGTTAATGAATTCATCATAGACTCAAACTGCCACAGCCCACAGGAACAGCGTCGAAAAGCTGTAATACGATCGCAACTTACAAACGTCATGCTTTCATGAAGCCATCTGACTTAGCGCTACATACTGTAGTCTGTGCATTCATGCCTTGTAGATAACGAAAAAGTACAAAACAAATAAATATCTACCTTTTGAAAATGGCAGAGTACTTTGTTTGCGTGCGAACAATTGCGCTGTGGAGTCTGAGAGTGTTAGCGTCATGCCTCGCGTCATGCCTCGTGTCAAAGATTTTTCGAGGCTGGTTTCCATATAGATATTTTCTGCGTGGTTAAGTCTTAAGTATTTTCACTGTTTTGTTTCCTGAATTATGTTATCTGATAATTAGGAAGCGCGAAAAGGGTTATTCATAATAATATTAATAAATGTTCTCTGATCGTAAAATATTTATTTAATATTTTATGATGTGGCCGGAGCCGGAGCTCAGAGCTGTAATTCGGCCGGAGCCGGAGCCGGAGATGAAAAACCGGAGTTTGCACAGCACTACACCACTTGCTACATCACGTGGACAAAGATCCCTCAACCGTTAGTATAAAAGGGCGTGCACAACCCAAATTCGGCAGTGGACTCAACGAAGTAAAAATTATGTATGAAAAGTTATAGAAAGCTCAAACGAAACAAGACAAGACAACGACAAAGAAAAAACGAACAGTGAACAAACGAAAGAGGCTGAAGAAAGAAGATCAATTAATGGCGTTTGTTATCCCAACCCATTAAGTTATGTTGCACCTAATGTGGCCCAGCTGCCACAGAACTTTTATTATTTTACTATGTCTAACACTAGGGGATCTTACTCATGAAGGGGAGAGCCCTTGTACATTTATTTGACCTACTATGTACAGTAACCAAGGAACAGTTGTGAAAAATGCAACTATTGGCCCTGTGGCAGTAATCAAACCTTCCGCCCTGCAATTCTGGTGCAGCGCTCAAACCAACTGAGCTACAGAGAGACAGTTGTCGAGCTCAAACCACAAGTTCATGTATAAATACTATTAAGGTGATGCCAAGGTACAGTATGGTGTGCCATGTATGGGAAGATATCAGGATTTGGGGCATCTGATTCGATATACCTAATTGTTGAAGGGATTTGTAGGTGGGAATTCCGGGACATTCAACAACTTTTTTTTCATTTTCCAGGGGAATTTGAAATACGGTACAGCAAAAGTAATTTTGGTAATAATTAAGCTGATAACCTTTATTTCAATAATTATCAAGTCTGCATACAGGTATTATAAGTAAAGTTTTCCAGGGTTTTTCATTTTTCATGAATCACTTTGAAATTACAAGACTTTGCAACGAGTTTCCGGGAGTAAAATGAAAGTCCAGGGTTTTCAGAGGGCATGCAAAACCAGAACTATTGTTAATTGTTATGCAACCCTGGAGTTAATTACTACGGCAGAATAGCCTTGCTCAATTCAATGGGTTAACACCTTCCATCCATTGGCCAGCTCCGTCCCCCTCCCCTAAGTGGCTAAGTACAGTATGTCCTGACAGATCCGTCCTCTCTAGTAGACTGTAAATTCGACAATTGAAATTGTAAACATTCCACTTTATTGCAAGTCATCATCAGAGGATATGGAGTTTACTTCATAATAATCAGGGTTTCAGATTGGATTTTCCCCCCCTGGAATCCATTGTGGATAATAACATTTCTTAACCGGGTACGGTATCCAAACTAGAAATCAGGTGTTCAAGTTTTCAAAATAAAACAATTGCTTTGGTGTACCAGAGTGAGTATAATATTTAGTCGCCATGAACTCAAAATTGAAATGTTCACTAAATGTTTCCTGATAGAGTTTGATGCTAACGACAACATTGACTACAATGTCCAAATTTTTGTACTTGTCTTGAATAATGTCTTGAAATGAAAAAGGCTTAGTTAGGCAAGACCCTCTTGGGTAATCCAAATTGGATAATTGTCAAAACTCAGGTATAATGAGGATAACAATAAATAATAATAATAATAGCATTTAATTATTTAACCCATTGAGTGGCAGCACTCTCTCCCTGACAAGTAAAATCGCCTGGCATTAGACAGAGTAAAATAATAAAGTAGGGTGCATCTGGACACATTGCCACTTGGAGGGTTAAACATGATGATAATATTACAGCATACGGTAGCTGATATGGTCGTGTGACTAATACTCTACATTATAACTAACTAATAATAAAATGTCGCTAATTTGACTAAAGTAATTTCACATAATTACATATGACAGGAATGCCATTACTAATTGACAGAACAGTGACACTAATATGATGACGTAAACTAATTTCTGGATCCAAACCTACAAACTACTTACTATGGCCCTTTTTTTATGCACATTGATGTAATAAATATATATCTACAGTATCTAATTCCAGACAAGATACTGTACATATCGGGCACTAAATTTTTTGAATACTACAGGAGTATAACCACATGATTCATAGGATACTGCAAATCTCAAACCCTAGCCAGGGCATTTTTTAACTATATAACTACTGGGGCATTTACCCCAGTAGGCCCTTTGTTTGCCCCAGTAGTGAAACAAGATTGTCAGATGAACTGGGCCCTTTTGATCATTAGTAAAAAGTCAACCTTATTGCTGAAAGCTGCATCTGCATGCTTTCTCATATCCTCTCACATTCTCGACATTCCATCTTATAAAAGTCAGAACAGTCAAGAGTGGTGCTAAACGGGTGGGTGGTGGATGGGAGTGGGGGTCGGAACCAGAGGATTTGATATAAAACAAATATTATGCAATAATATATTTAATATTACATAAAAATTTATTTAATATATTTTAATACATTTTGTATTGTTGTATATCTCATCTACAGTATATCCAGGGCCGTAGCGAAGGGGGGTATTGGGGGGGGGGGTTAACCCCCCAACTTTTTTAGAATTAACATATTCGGAAAATCAGGTTGGTCATTCGGAAAATTACGCCAGTAATAGTATAACAAAATTTTAGTTGTTTAAACAGAGAAAATACTATAAAATTGCATGTATTGTCAGCATCATAAACTGATTTACAAAATCACGGCATTTACATGGATAACATTTAACAAATCGTAGATCGGTAAATGTGTTTCGGTTTATTACTTCAGAGGCCCGTAGCAACAGGGGGCATTCCTCAATATATCTTTAAAATACTGACAATTGATTAATTTTAATCGGCTACATTACCCATGAAAAACCGCAAAGAATCGTATTACCCATATACGCCTTCGCCCATTTAGTTCTTCTAAATTGTAAGGCAAATTAATTGTAAATTTCGACGTGCTAAAACTCTGTTTTCTGACCATCAGAATTATGTCAAAACTTCCCCCAAAGTCCACAAAATGGCATTTCAGAGACTCTAAATTTAAAAATTTCCTCGGGCCTTCGGCCCTAGCCACCCCCTATAAAAAAGAACTTCCTACGGAACTGCACGCTTCTGTACGGAACTGCACGCTTCTGTAATGTCTGTGCGTAAAATATGAGTATTTTTGTTTGTAAATTGCGTTTTCATTTTCATTTTCTGGATAGCAAACACCTTCGTGGCTTTGTATACCATGAAATATTCGGAAATTGTTTTCGTCATTCGGACATTTTTGGCCTACACCCCCCCAACTATGCATGCTTAGCTACGGCCCTGAGTATATCTTCCCCCAGTCGTCAGGTAGTCAGCAAATTATCTAATCCCAGTTGGATAGGGAGGAAAGAAACTAAAATCATTGAGTGACACTGATTAAAAACTATTATGTATTACAAATTTTACCATTAAAACTTTGTTTTGAGCATAGTCAGCCGAAATGTATATTATTGTAAAAATATGTAATATACATTACTATACTGACCCTTGCGAGATTGGGCCGCTGTGTTTTGAGAAGCTGAGATTTTTTTAAATGTGTTTTCAGAATGCAGGAAATGCTATTTCAGAGACCCAAATTTTAAAAATTTCCTGGGGGGCATGCCCACAAATCCCCCAAGCTACCTCGTGCCTGCGGTACTCAGCTCACACCTACGGCGACCGCATACTATCCTGGGGGAGGATTTTTGGCAGTTTTGCCCCACCACTGAAAAATCCTTAATGAATCCTAGCTGATAATCACTGAAATTATCATGGTTACAGAAAATGAAAAGTACATTATCCATGCCATTATCTTACAAATAGTTAACGAGTCGGTTATTTTTCTTGGATTGACAAATTTTAATGTTTGCAGGACATTGGTATTTTAATCATTGCAGCTCAAACATTAGATATTTACCCAAGTTCTTTAATTGTGTACCCAACCACTCCCAATTTCAAAAATGTTTGACATTTAAAAATATGTAAAATTCCAGTGCCACTTTCAAGACTTTAAGAACTTCGTAATCTTTTTTCTTGTACTTATTTTGAAACTTTGAAAAGCTCAAGGAAAGCCCAGCAATAATTAGCTAGCCCAGCAATAATTAGCTAGCCCAGCAATAATTAGCTAGCCAATCGGAACGTTTGAAATTAACTTGCTACAATGCGCGGAAGTGAAATGCATACATTCAACGTGCTCATTATGAAAACAAAACGTGCAAATATAATTTCAAAACGTAAACACAAAAGATCTCCACCTGTTGAGGGCTCTTCCGACACGATCAGACAGATATCACTTTATTTCTTTTGTTTCAACACGCAAGAAATTATAGGGGCGGCCAAGGCAATTATATAGCACGATATGTCGCAAATATATAATGCATATAGGTCCCCGCTTTATTACTATAACATCGCACACTTTACTATCGAAATATAACACTTGTATGCTACAAACTATGACACTTAATAAACTATACACCCCTTGCCATATTCGGTTCGAAATGACACTTTGCCGTCTTGAACAGTCTCTACCACAGTAGGCAGCCATTCTTTGTTATCTAAAATCCAAACTCGATTGCCCTAGATCACCGAACAACGAAAGTAACAAAGCCATTTTATAATATGTTGGGGGGAAATATTCACAAATTTATGTATTGGAATTGTTATGAAGCAAGCGATGCCGAATATTTCTACTGCCAGGAATAAATTTCATAAGAAATTATATAATTGAATGTAAACTATATGTAATAAATCATACCACTTCGAAGAACGATTCCATGGCCGTTTACAACGGCAAACAGTCCAAAAATTGCCAATATATTTCACCCGCTCTTGACAAACGATTTTGATCCACGGAGCTTCCCAAATCATACTACCTACAGGAAATGCATCAGACTTCCGGTCTCGCGATTTCCCGGCTTCGCATTCCAGGTTGGTCAACCAGATCAGATGACGTCAGCGCAAACGCTTTACTTCATGTAACGTGTGGCGAAATAATAAAAAGGAATTATATTAGGGAATTTATTTTATAGTACATGGTGCATCAATAAAGGTAATCCAACTTCAGCATGTAGACGTGCGTTAGATATGGAGTTTACCGATAAATAGTTTACACAGCAACAAAATTTATCAATCTGATACTCAGGGTTTTCACTTCCGCTACCCCTTCGGGACTTTTGTGACGTAATATTGTGTCATTATATAAGAGAAAATGGCCAAATACAAATCGAGTACAAATTAGTGGTGGAAATCGCGTTTTTCTGGCTAAAAATTCATGAAAGTTAATCTCATCAGAATCAAAAAATTCATATTTTTTCTGTTTTAGCTCATTGTTTGTCATGACACACGAGACGTACTATAGCCGTGTTTACACTACGAGCCTAAGCCTGGCCTGGGCCTACATTTGGACTAGATTTTTGTTAATTGTGTAAACGCACTTCGGTCTGGTCTAGGCCAGGACATCTGGGCCCATCAGAACAGGTGGCCTAGATTTCCTGGCCTAGGCCAACCCGAAGTGCGTTTACACTGAAAAAATCTAGTTCAAAGCTAGGCCTAGGCCAGGCTTAGGCTCGTAGTGTAAACACGGCTTATGAGAGATTAGACAGCGAACAGTCCCTCGATCAGGGCTCGGGAGAAAGGAGGAGCTTCCGACAACCATCAAGAAACGAAATACGCGTTGTCTGTGCACAACGCAAAGTTCCCATTGGTCGAAATCGATGTGCCTGTCAATCAAGTCTGATATGTAATAATTATGCCATAAATGATTTTCATACTGAATGTTGGATCGATTTAATTGGATATAAGTAATGTTTATGCAAAGACGGAACAACTTGACAAGAACGAAAAGTGGGCGTATTTCGAATTTTGATGTGTTGTCGGCAGTCCCTCCTTTCCTCTCGTACGCCCATGAAGCTATACCTGTGGAAAGGAGGGACCGCTCGCAGTCTAATGAGAGATAAATTCTTTTTCCTTTTGTCCTGCAAAAATGTGATTGGGGAAAATCTGATTTCAACCGTCAATTTTCAATCGGCTCGTATTTGGTCATTTTGCTTCAAATGGTAGAAAAAAGTGTTATTCGAAAGCTAAAATCCTAATCTTTTTTTAATCTAAGAATATTAGAACTGTGCAGTCAATATTTATATAGGACAAGAACATGACCCTCTAAAGCTAGATTACCTTTTATATACACACTGTGTCTCATAACATTCTCATATAACATTTACCCTAATAACCGGAATCCCGCCTGATCCTGAATACTTCGAATTCCAAGTCACGTAATTGTATGTACTGAAGGTAAGAAACCGGGTGTGTCAGGATATAACGAGATGAAAATGTATACTTCGGGGAGAATCGGAAGCACTTTTTCATTATGAATAATCAAATCATACATTACACACGCGGGGACCACACAAGCGCAGGGTGGGGTGCTGGGGGAGGAGGACTTCACAGCCCCCGATAATTTTCATCACACTGAGCGCAAATGCACATTCGCACCTGGTTTGGGAAATTGGTACACTAGTACTAATTATAATAAATACTAATAGTTGCGTACATGCTCAGCTGGGTATACTATCATTGCATGCAAGGTTAATTAGGATATATCTTACGTGAAAATTCCATTGGCTTGCCCAAAATTATCAATTTCGAATGGTGAAACATATATATTAGCTATGAAAGTGCTTTCGGCTTGCACATTGTCACAGTTTTAAGCGTACCTACGTGATTTCCAATGCCCCCATGCAGCTCCCCTAGGAAATCTGGCGAATTTACTTCATCTCAACACCAGCCCCCTCCCCCTTCTGGTCCATCACAACCCCGTTCTTTGTAAATTGTGGGTTTTTCACGTAGAGGCATGTCAACATGAAGGCTGTGGCTTTTTTATGGTAAATGTAACTTAAACAAGTCACTTGTTCCTACATACTTCCTACGACAAAGTTGTTCTATTGTGTTTAAAGCAAGTAGCAAACGGATCGAAAGAAAAGGGTATACAGGGTGTATACAAAACTGTATAGTTCGAAAATATTCACTAAACTGCAAGTGGTGCAAAATTTGTGCTAATTTTCTGCAAGCATGGCTAGTTATTTGGGGTCTGCTTGCATCTAATTTACCACTAAACTTATTTCGAAAAGTAGATTTTCGATTGCAGGATGGTTGTTTTTAAAAGTCCAACAGGCGACTCACGAAACGTGGACTTTTTTGCCAAAGTAGCCTTCCAAGCATAATTTTTAAACTTTTTGTAAAGAGTACCGTATTTACTCGTTTGAGCGCCGCACTAAACAGTGTAAAAACTTTCCACCGTCAAAATGGGGACATTTAGTGACAAAAACATTTAAAACGTGTTTATTTTAATGTTAAAATTTCTTCTTATAATAACATAACACTAGACTGATTTCCTTCAAATTTGCACAAAAGACGCATGCAGGAAAACTGTAACTACGAAAATAATGACCCTACAAGGTCACTACATTTCACTACGCTACCGTTTAAGTGAATTTTCACTATTTCACTACGCCACGTGGTAAGTGAATTTTTGTACATTAATACCGGGTGGCCCAAAAAAAAGTATAACTGTTTGATTACATATAGCTCAAAGACCATAAGCAGTAGAACCCAAAATCGAGTTTCATTGCATCCAGCGATGTCTAACTTAAATTTTGGTATATTCGACAGGCATTTTCGTCCAAGATTGACTGAGATATGAGTGTTTAAACTTTTGTTAGCAAATTTGAAACGGTCACAAATTAGCTAAAAACGGCCTATTAAACTGATTTTAGCTAATTTGTGACCGTTTCAAAATTGTTAACAAAAGTTTAAACTCTTATATCTCAGTTAATCTTGGACGAATATGCCTGTCAAATATACCAAAATTTAAGTTAGATATCGCTGGATGCAATTAAACTCGATTTATGGTTCTACTGCTTATTGTTTCTGAGTTACAAGTAATCAAACAGTTGTACTTTTTTTTGCGCCACCCGGTATATTTATTATAGACCTAACCAGGAGCAGCCGTGAAAAGTGCCGCTATATGCCCGATGGCAGGAGTCGGACCTGCGATTCTGATGCAGCGCTCTGACCAACTGCGCACCCGTTTTGCCAATATATTAATGAAACGCGCTGAATCAAACCTTTCGAAACGCAATCCCCAATTACAATTCAGCGTGAGCAAACGTGCCCCCCGTCGACGCCTACGATAAATGGCCGGTGCTTGCGAGAAAAATGATGTTCATTTTTGCCTAAAAATCAAGTTTTATTCGCGAGGAAATGATTTTTAATGATTTTCTAAAATATTTCAATATTTCCCCATAATCACTGAAAAAGGGCACCTTGCCCCCCTTTAGGAAAGGGCAGGGGGCATCGCTCCTGAGACTCCTAGGTAATATGGTGTGTGGCATGTTTGCCGAGTCGTGTCTTAAGGCATCTCTCATTTTACCAATGTAGTAGTTCCTTCAATCAATGCAGACACTGCCTACCTACACTGAGAACTGATATCAAATTTGGATTGTCTTGTTTTGAAGATTTTGCTTAAAATATTACAGCGATGTGAAAATGTGATTCAGGGCCTGTTTACATGGAGGTAGGGTGTCCCTATCAGGAGGGTTACCCTCGCAAGGGCCTAGCAAGCGGGTCAGAAAATAGCGAGCGTTTACATGAGGTAGGGTGACCCTACTGCTAGGGCTATGTTGCCGGATAGGGTAACCCTACCTATGCGTGGTCGCTAAGCGGTCTGTATTAGATAAATGGCGCCGAAACGCAAAGTTTTAGCGGCAAGTTGTGTAATGCTATTTATTGGGCCTTTGCTTGCTGCATTTCTATGTTGTGGTCTGTTATTTCCGAGGTTATTTCAATATCGTGGTCTGTTATTTCAATGTTGTGGTCTATTACTCGCATTGCGTAAATAAGCGTAATGTATTCCTTGATATAGTCCAACACAACAGTTTTTCGACATGTTCGGCTGACCAAGAGCATCTATATTTTGTTTTTTTGACGTCGATGAGGATGCGCCGGAATTTTGCTTCCTTTTCGCCGTCTTTGACAATTTGTTATCGAAACTACATCATTCGCAGCGTTCTCGTCCAAAGTCAAAGCTTCGTTCTATGCCTCTGCTTCCTTATTTGTAAATTGCTTATCCTTTTTACTTTCTGGTGTCGTTTAAAATACTCGCCAGGCTGATATGTTCATATGTATAATCTAGCGACGCCATATCCTTGTTTGTCTGTCACAGTAGGATGTATAAAACATGACCCGCTTGCTAGGGGTAACCCTACCTGACGCGTTTACATGGCTTATGTAAACAAAAAGATAGCCCTGCTGCTAGGGTCACCCTATCTGTTTGATAGGGTAACCCTACCCCTAGGGTAACCCTAGCGCGCATGTAAACGCTTCCTATAAAACATATTGAAGTAGGGTAACCCGCTTGCAGGGGCGGAGCGAAGACTATCCTTTTCGGGGGGTGCGAGACAACTTTTTGCCGACAAAAGGGCGTGGCATTTTTAACTGATGTACAACGATGAAATCCGAGTAGTAAGATAATCTATTTCTAAAATAGGCGAAATAGTTCCTTAAAATACATGGTATAAATTTCAAAAAAGCACATCCAATCGTCATCAAACGACCAATTACAAACTAAACACGTCAGTTTCTCTCTCTTCCGTTTGCGTTTTTGCTTGCTACTGTCCATACTTTTAAATCATCTTCGTATTTCTCATTGTATATACGACCGTTAGGTGTAATTTCTAAGACTTTTACTGGCTTTACAAAATGATGGAATGAAGCGCAGACGCATCAACAGTCAACACGCACATGTGCTTCGTGTATCCTATGGTATCATATTTCACAAAATTGCAAGAAAATATAATACTATTAAATAGCGTATTAGCGTAATAAGTTCTTGGCCAATTTGGCTGAATGTTCGGAAAAGGGCCGAGCTTTCAGTCAACTTATCCATCTTTGCGATCTCGCATTTTCTACAAATTTTCTACAAACAATCTCTCTCCAATCAGGTATTGCCTGTTGGCTTGATCCAATTCATTTTGCCGACAACTGATTTATTGTGCCGACGGACACGGCATTGGGGGGGGGGGGGGGGGGGGGCCCCCCCCCCCCCCCCC
>CACRXK020006723.1:14274-24561 GCA_902702795.2 Paramuricea clavata | reverse complement strand
CAAGGTCTGTTTAATTAACCCATTGAGCACCAGTGGTCTCCCCATAATGAGTAAAATTGTCCTGCATTAGACAGAGTTTTAAAATAATAAAGTGGGGTGCATTGGGGAGCACTGTGCAACTTAATGGGTTAAAGAGTAAAACTTCTAAATCTCATCACAGTATTCAACCATTGACTATGCATGATCTCATTTTCTATATAGATTTGGTTGTACCCCATTACATCAGGCTGCATATTTCAGACGTCTTAAATGTTGCCAAATGTTATTAAATGCTAGTGCTTGGGTTGATGTTCAAGAATCTTGGGGAAGAACACCAGTATTTCTTGCAATCGAGAAGAGAAATATGTAAGTTTATATTGTACTTAAACTTGGCTATGTTAACTTTGTGTATGCTAGGTAGATCTATAAGTTCTACTAATTGGTTTCTACCAACATTCTGATGGCCTCGTTAACAGAAAGATTACTTGGTGTTGAGGGTACTGCTCTCATCCTTCAATTGGTGAATATGCAATAAAATCTTTCAGCAGCGTATGCAACAGAACGTTAGAGTTTGGGGGGCTAGGTCAGGTTTAAGTAGTGAGGGACATGCTCCCTGGACAATTTTAAAATCTAAAGTTGTGAGTAGTGAGGGACATGCTCCCTGGACAATTTTGAAATCTAAAGTTGTGAGCAAATATTGACATTTCAGTATCTTAACTGTTTCCAGCCAACTGTACAACAGCATATTATAAATATTTAATAATGAAGTTGATATCTGGAGGGGCTTAGCAGTTAGTAAGCTGTTTTGCCACTTATTTTCACCCATTGAGAAGCCTGGCACACATGATGCAATTTTAATTCAGTCATTAAAATCGGGCAACTAAAACTGGCCAACTAAATTTGCATCATGTGTGCCCGGAGACAGAGTAAAATAATAAAGTAGGGCACACTGCAATGCAGCTTAATTTAAGGAGTGCTCTTTTTTTATTTCCTTCATAGTGATATTGTAACATTACTACTTCAACGCAAAGCAAATGTTCATATCGCAGACAGTATTAAAGGGCACACATCACTGATATTAGCTGCTTCACAAGGTGACACAGGATGTATGAGACTTCTGCTTGATTACAGTGCTGACCCAAATTGCCAAGATATTTTTGGTCAAACACCACTCCATCACGGTAGGAAATAATTATAATTCTTCAATTATCAATAATGCATAAACAAAACACAAAAAGAAAACTGTCTTGACACATTAACCTTTGGCTTTGTGTTGAACTTGTCTAGACTTACAATATTGGTTTGACTCAAACACTGAAAATTGTTTATAGTGAAAACCACCTCTAAACCATCGTATTTTTAAATTCCCATTTTTGGTATTAAGTTATTTATTTTTACGATTAATAAAGACTTAATAGGCAGTTTCGCCTCAAACAACAAACAACTTTTTGGTAATTTAAAATCACAGCTACTGTAAAATTATATAATAAACTCATTTTATCACAAAAATATACAAAACCTTTGCTGCAAATTAAGTGCAAACTATAGCTATGCCTGTAGTTTCAATGCTTAATGTATACTTATCTAGTTGTGAATGAAACCACAGATGACAACACAGAAAAATGTATCAGGCAACTGGCAGCATATGGAGCAGTTTGTTCGAGAGACAATAAGGACAGATCACCTGTTGATATACTTTTGGATAAAAACAGGTTTTCTGATGCTGAAACGATGATACAATTAACATGTAAGATAATATCAACTTTCTTCTATGACTATGATCTCAGTCATTTCTTTGTACATCATGCACGGACAAAATCTTCGAAATATTTTGGTTGTTGTTGTCGTCATTGTTGTTGACTTTCCTTTCACCAAATTTTCATTTTTAGGCAAACCAAGAACTTTACGAAGTATATGCTGGGTAAAAGTGAGACAAAATTTACAGACGCAGAAAATCTTGGATTTGCGAGAGCTTAAAATTCCAAAATGTTTAATTAGATTTATAGAAGATGATTTAGCGTTCCTAGAAACGAATTAGATATTTAGATTATTTTATAAGTTGTAAAATAGTTGTACGTACGTAAGATATAAGTGTATGTATAGTACTATCTGTAAAAATATTACATTGCCATTGGTTGTAATATTGACCAATATTGACTATTGAGTATTAGAAGTATTGTTATTATTTGTAATTGTGTAATTGGTACTGTGATATATATGGAGGAGGTATAGAAAATATCTGGTAGACATATATGTTTTGAGTATTTTATGGTGACGAGTTTAAAGTTCTGAAAAACCAATGGCAATGCCAGTTTAGGACAGAAAAGTTTCGTGATTTTAAATAAACTAAAAAGTTAATAGACAAAAGTTGGGAACTTAACATGTATCTATTGTATGTATGAAAATGTGGACCATTTTCAGATTTTACAGTTGGTCTAGTGAATATTGGAGCGTTTAACACACACAAATTGTGAACATTTTATACGCGAGAATGAATAAAATTTGAGGTAAAAAGACGAGGGTATTTTTCATCAAAACGCCGATAGGCAAAACAAAACCTGTCAAAAGTGGTCAAAACCATGCGCATAGCGCAGAAAATATCCAAGATGGCGGACGATGACAAACTAGACAGTCACAAACATCGAAGAAAGAAAGCTGGTACGCCTGAATGGAGTGAAACCTGCATTGGTTTTTGGAGCAAAACATATAAAGAAATACCTGGCAAAGAAAATGAAGAACAGAGAAGATGCAGGGGGATTAGTATACTACATTTAAATAAGGTATATAACGTATATTGTATGAACGTTTGAGAGTAAAAAGTAAAAAATAAAGATGTAGTAAAAAATAAAGAACTAGGAGTAGTGTTAAGAATACATTTCTTTATTCCTAGTTTGCCAGTGCTAACAAGGCCAAAAGTATTCCAACCACTGGAATTGAGATTGTTATACGAGAAGGAGGTCAGTTGTTAATTAAGTATTCTTGCTGTAATACATTTATATAAAGTTGAGGAAGAAGCTCTTAATTTATACTTCCCAGTTCCCACCACCCTGGGATAGTTTTGTTTCGTGGTTGTTTTATATATGTATATTGTTCTTATATGGCAGACAAAGTATCTGCAACACGTAACCTTCATCCTTTCCTTGGCATCTTCGTAGATGAAAAAATTGTAGACAAAAAGATGAAAGACATGGAAAGGTATACACATATAAATACTCTATACAAAATAACAGTAACTCTAAATAACATTTTGATTTTTAATCGACGTTTCTACTAGTTAGTCATCCTCACTAGTAGAAACGTCGATTAAAAATCAAAATGTTATTCGGAGGTACTGTTATTTAATTTGTATTTTCTTAAAATACTGAGTGGTTCCCCGTTAAATAATACTCTATATTTCTACAGTAAGATTTCAGGTTGACAGGGTAGCAGATGTTTGTCAACTTTAAAAAATATCAACACTGATAAGAGAACCACAAAAGTTAAACTGCATTCTTCAATTAGCCTTTATCTCACATTGGAGTTATTTATTTGTCACTTTTGAAGTACTATTAAGTCTGAGCCTGAGTGTACTCACTGCAAAATCCAACTGTTTATCAGTGCTGTAGTTAGGTGTATAATAGTAAATTTGCAGTTAGAACTTTGTTAGATCAAAACTGTCTAGATTCTCGATCTGATTTGGGAGACCGTAGTGCAATACGCATATATGGTTACATATATGAGAATAGTTCATTCTATTGTAGAATAATATTGAGAATAGTTCATTCTAGTGATTGACCGATTGTGCAACAATCAGAAATTGCTGATTATTCATGCCACAATCTGCCAGATACCGATTTTATAATGATATCATAATATCAGTTGAGCAAGTAAAGGTGACATCATTCATGACGATTCTTAACAATATTTTCCAATGTAACATTTTGTGTACTACAACCAAAGATTGTTAAAACCGTTAATAAATTTGTGCTTCACTGCATTGAAACGCAACATGTAAAGTGTGTATTTTCTCAACAATTGGTTTTAGACAATCTGAAATATAGATAATTCTGCCAATTCCCATTGTCTACCGATAAGGCAAACATTGGCCTGATACCGATTGTCGGACAATCTTTACTATTTGCCACCAAATGGAATAAATAACATTGTTCTCACTTTGATAACTGCTGGTTAATGACAGAAATACTACCTGAAATTATTGCCATATGTGGGACTACTTTGATTATTATTCATAGCACTCAAGATGGAAAAGTCGATGGAGACAAACTGAAAGATCAATCTGATGAGATAACTCCTAAAATTATTGAGCAAGTTGTAGAAAATTGGGGCAAGAGATGCCATAATATTGGCAATAGATTGGTAAAATACTACCATGACCCAAGCTCAAGTACAGGTGAATATTGCACACATATTGAGTGATCACATCTATTGTCTGCTCAGTACTGTCACAGTCGTGTCATTCCCGTAAAGAACTTATCAAAATCAGTAAAATTGCAAAATTTGGTTACGAAATGTTGTAAAATACAGAAATATAGCCTCGCGAAGTTTGCATATTTTCAGTATTTTGAACCAAAAATGGTAACAATTTCCGCACGTAATACAAATATACTGAAAATATGCAAAATTCGCAAGGCTACATTTTCTGTATTTTACAACATTTCGCAACCAAATTTTGAAATTTTACTAATTTCATTACGTTCTTTTTAACTGTTGTGTTTGATTCCCTTCTCTTCACTTAGATTAAAATTTAGTCTAACATGCAAGTTGTCCATTTCTGTCTTTTATTAGAAATTTTGACAGATGTTAAAAAAGGTGTATCAAGTGGATATGAGACTACACTTCGTATTTTATCATATTGTCAGCCTCAGGAAAAGGCCAAGCAGGTACGTACAGTAACAGTAATCAAGAATATATTTAATTAATTTAATATTGCTTTGGCTTATATTGTTTAAAATTCTTGATTTTCAGATATCTAATTTTATAAGTGAGCGTTTGAAAAATGCTTCAAAATGGTGGAAAGAGTGAATGCACTGGAAAATTAGCTATGAATTGACACAGATCTCTTCCGTGACATGAGTGTATATATCTATATTTATGAGAATAGATTGTTCCAGAAACGATTACCACTCCCCCCTCCCCCGCAGAGGGAATGTGTGCTGTATGGGGAAGGGGAGGATAAGGTCTACTTCTGATAATAGCTAAGATGTGCAACTGTAGGATTCCCAAAGGCAAAGGCAGGGTCAACACCTGTTTCTCAAGTAAAAAGGTATAAATATTTTCTAGAATACGATACGCCATAAATTTTTCCAGAGATTCTAGAGTGCGATACGCCATTAATTTACACATTTTAAACAGTAATAATTACTGTTTAATATGTGTGAAAATTACAGACAAACTGACTATTTATGGGATTTGATCTGTTACACCTTCCAATTAATAAGACATACATGTCTAGATCAGCACTCCACCCATTGAGTTATAAAGCTCATGGGGGCACTGCACTGATGAGCATCCCAATTAATAAGTGCACAAAATATTTTTGTGACTGCAGCCGGTGTGGACATCAGAAAAAACACTTTGTTTATTTCATGCTTAAAACATTAAAATAACAACATAGAGAACTAAATATATTATAAATAATAATGGGCATTTTCACACACAAAACAAATCATAAACAAAGTTCTCACATGCAAGAGTTCATTTTCTAAATCAGAAAATGTTTATTATTTTATTATTAGAGTTTACTCTGAATCAGAAAATAGAAACAAATTTTCAAAAATTTACTTTAGAATCTGGGAGTAATCGCTAAAAATAGTTTTTTATAGGAAGCCATTTCGAAGTCAACCTGTCGTCAAAAGGACTCAAAAACGTTTCGTACAAACTCATTTCGTCTTCCCTAATGATTTTTATGCCAACATTCAATGGAATATCCACAAAAAATATAGAAATCGTACCTGTATATTTGGCAACCAGCATGTTTTCCAATCAGCCGTGCCCTTCGCTATTAAAATTTATAAATCAACACGACCTATTTGTATTAACAACTAAACAACAAACTGTCAAACATGTTTTGAAAGGTATTGGCTGGGGATGCAAATATTGTGCTTTAAGTTTTATGCTAACACGTGCGATACGCCAATACGCCATACATTTCTACATAAACGTTGTCAAACCGAGTTAGGAAACACTCAAGTTTCGGCCCAAGACAAAATCGATTCCGACCCTCGTCCTCGACTTTGTGGCATCATTTGACAGTTTAAATGGGCAAGTAACGTACAAAATAAACAAGTAACTAAAAATTCATACTATAATCATCAAAGTAAGACTATTGTGGATGAATTTCGATAGCTATATACGTACTTGTAATTTTTTGAATATCACTTTCTTTACACAACGCGCTACATTTCTTCGGGCTGATTTTAACGGTTTATAATTTGGGACCCCTGCAGCGCTGTTCCCGCCCATCAGTGGTTCCCGCCAAAATTCACTTGCTTCTAATTGGCTACCATCTGATCCAATCACTGATTTTGCTGAGACACTGTTCTCATGTTTTGTAGATAAAGAGCCATATAGTAGAATATTGTCAAAAACTTTCATGAGTTTGTAAATGCTTGTTTATTCATAATATTAACTTAAGAGTACAATATTTGTATGACCAATTTGGTGTGATTTTACATGACTTCAATTCAATTTATATCAATCGTATTTATACTTATTACTTTAGTCTTTACTAGTAACTATTGCACTTCCGATGCACTACAAAATATATTTCTATACAGTTAGCTATAACTTAACCACAAACTTAAAAGTTAAGAAACTTTCAACGTCTGATTAAGACACTTCCGTGCCGATTTAGATTATGATACCTGTTTAAATCTTAAAAGTAATTTATTTTCTGTCCTGTATGGTCATTGTCCTTTTCGGTTCACTTTCTCTCAAACCAATCTTTACTTTCCATATCCCTATCTGCGCTGAAATCCAGGATATTCTTTCTCGACAGAACCCTTTTGTACGGCTTTTTTAGGATTTCTTTCGCAGTTGTACGCTTCTAATTAAAAAAAGAAAATAACTTGATTTTGCCTGCGTTTTGTTTGAAGAATACAACACAAAAAATACTGGTAGAAAATCTTCAACCTTCAGGCTTGACTGACATTTTTGTCATGCACGTAATCGCTTGCTGTGTTTTAATAGCTGAATGGGATTATATCTATAGGCTGGGGGCATAGACGGATTTTCATATTTTTTACTGGGGTGGTGCCAGAAATTTTAGGGGGGTGAGCCGTGAGCAGGTGACTGAAGCAACACAAAGTGTCACCAAACCCCAGTAAGGTCTATATTCTAGGAGTGGAGCACTAGAGCCGCGAGGGGGGTCTAGAGAGCAGAAAACAAAGTATCCCAGGACAAATTTGAAAAAATCATGATTTGTAGCTTCGAAAAAAAGTTTTTTGAAGTTGTCATATCAATGGATTTGGCATGTCCGATTGTCTGTTGAGACTTGAGAGAGTTAAAGACTTAAAGTTAAATGAACCTGTAAAGTGTATACCCAATACACAATATGCTTTTACTTTTATAAAGTCATTGACATTGTGTTGCTTGAATCTGAGTACAATTTATGATGCAACTTGAACTACTCTGAACTACCATACTGTACTGTACATAATTGATATTTCAAAACTTTTGCTTAAATTGAAAAAAAAAACACTAAACTTTTACTTAAAAGCTTTTACTTAAAAAAACTTTTACTTAATTTTACTTAAAAACTTTTACAAGCACAACTGTCTGATTAGACTCATTACGAGTCATTCATTGATATAAAACAAGTAAGTGGACAAGTACTGGTGTAAGACATTGTGTAGCCTAAGTAATGAGGACCAGTAGTCCAAATTTGGTTAACCTTTTATATTTATTTACTCCGACTCCTATGATGAACATGTACGCAAAAAACAAGGGAAACTACGATTAATTAGATAGAAACTAAAATACGTGGGAATTTTTATGGGACACGGTAAAAGGCTAGGATATAAGAGCGAGAGATTGAATTTGAACAGGATTGCCTTTCCTACTCAAATCTTTCCTACTCAAATTCAATCTCTCGCTGTTATATCCTCGCCTTTTCTCGTTTTTTTTAGTTTCTATCTAATCGTAGTTTCCCTAGACATGTTCAGAAATAAAGGATAAGCATTTTTGACTACTGGTCCTCTCATTATTTAGGCCACACAATGTCTTATACCAGTACTTGTCCAATTACCTATTTTATACTAAATAAAAGTGGACTATTTAAGTATTTATGTATTATGCCGAATATTGGGGGGTTGAAATTTTTTTGGAGGGGTGGACTTTTTGTTGGGGGGGGGATTATATCTAATATTGGGGGTAGCACCCCCTGCACCCCCCCCCCCCAGAAAATCCGTCTATGGGTTGGGGTGAAATTTCAGCCGGGAAAACCAGGATAAAAGCTTTCCATCGGTAATCAAAGCAGGAAACAGGAGTAATCAAAGTATAGGAAACATTAAAACAATTTTCAAGGATGACCATATACACTGGGAAGTTTCTTACCTGCACGCACGCACGACTGAATGAAGTAGTACATCTTCGAGTGTGCGTTTCAGCAATGGATGAAATCAAACAAAGAGCAATTAATAGCACATAAAATGTTGCAGCCATGGCGTGTAATAGAGTTTCTAAGTTTCTTAGTTTCACTAGGAGTACTGTTCCTCTTGATGGTTGGTCAATTAACTTCTTGTTTTGTCCTCAGTTCTGCGCAGCTTGTCTCTTTTTATATGCTTACATCTTTCGCTATCATTTATAAATTATTCACGTTAAATAAACCCACGCTTAATACGTTATCGCGTCGTATGGCCATTTGCATGAGCATGGAAAAACATCAAGCTGGCAGAAATATAAAAAAGAAACCAAAATTATCTTACGTGCATAAAGGTTACTGTCTAAAATTGTAATTTTAAAATTATATTCCTTATTATATAATCGTTTGTCATTCGAAATTGTAAATTGAAGGTTTAATATGTTCTTTGATTTTTGTTTAATGAAAAAATTTGTTCCGCTTTGGTTTGGCAAACCTATGCTTGGATTTTAAGATAATTTTATTTCTCAAGTTCATTGCAAAAAGCTTAAACTATATATAACTTAGATATAATCAACCTCCGCCCAAGCAGATTCGAAATGTTGTGCAAGAGGAGCATAAATTAAAAATAAATCTTTGACTTTGTCCCTCTAAGGCACTGATAAAAGTGCTGAACATAAAATACTGAAGCTTATAATCGTGTCCGTACCAGTTCATTGTGCTGGAGTATTTAAGTAGTATATATAGTAGAGTATTTCTCTTTTCTTTTTTGTAAGAGTTTAAAATTAAAGGCTAATTCTGTGCTTTTTGTGCTTGGATGTACTTGGATTCGTGGACTATACTGTTTATGCCTGTTCATTCCGAATCTAAATGCACTGAGGCCCATTTCAACTCAAGAAAATTTTCCGCGGAAGAAAAATGTGTAAAATGCGATTGGCTGACACAAATTTTCCGTCGGAAGAAATTTTGAAGTTGAAAATTTTCAACTTTTAACAATGATATTTTCGGAACATTTTCTGTCCGTGGAAAATTTTCTTGAGTGGAAATGGGCCTTAACTCCTGAGCAAAATTTATCCGAACCGAACTTTTTTGACAGATCACCTGAACCGTATGAAAAATTTCCTGTAGTGTATAGCCTTGAAATGTTTAAGTAAATGGACCATTTGCATTATAAACTAAATTTTGATCTAGATAAAAATTTCATCACATGCAGCTTGAAAGAGCATCACAAAATTAGTAATATTCCGAAGTTTCTTTGCGAAATGTTGTAAAATGCGGATAATATAGCCTTGCGAAATTTTCAATTTTCAGTCATTTGTATTACAAACGGGAAATTGATGCCCCGACACCCGATTGGGCAGTCAATTTCCCATGTGTAATACAAAATGACTGAAAAACGGCAAACTTCGGAAGGCTATATTATCCTCATTTTACAACATTTCGCAACGAAACTTTGGAATATTACTAATTTTGTGATACTCTTTCAAGCTGTGATGAAATTTTTGTCTAGATCAAAATTTAGTCTATAATGCAAATGGTCCATTGGCCTTTTGGTTCTACCTTAGCTTGCTCCCCTCGCATGATACTGCATTAAATGGCAAATTACGATACAGATTGTTGCGACGTCATAAAATTACATCACAGTATAGGATTTGTTCAGGGCTTTACTTACCCTGGATTCCAGAGCCTTCGACAGTAAATAATAAATTGAAATGTCGCGAAGGCTCTGG
>CACRXK020006723.1:0-14254 GCA_902702795.2 Paramuricea clavata | reverse complement strand
CTTCGCGACATTTCAATTTATTATTTACTGTCGAAGGCTCTGGAATCCAGGGTAGGCTTTACTCAAAACGCGAGTCAAATGTTGAACGAATATCAGGAATTCTTATGAGGGCCGATTGCATGGAGAACTCAGCCCTGGGTTGAACATTTTGTCATGTAATCGCGCGTTTGGTTTTGATAGAGTTTTGTATTACAGACAGGGCTGAAATTTCAACCCGGTAAACAGGGCTGAGTTCAACTTCGGGGTTGAAATGCTCCATGTAAACGGCCCCTTAGATGGTGGAGTCCAGAGTCCATGAATCCACAATGATAAAAATCCATCATCGCTCCCCATTTTATTCTGCGCACATTAATTTTATCTCGAAAATTAATCTGCATTCTCAAGGTGCTATGTGCATCTCACAATCGCCATTTACGGTTGATTCTTTTCCAGATTCCATATCTATAAATATCTTAAATTTGTTATTCACTCAGCTGGATGGACTGTAAGCGCACACGTTAATGCACTTCTGTAAAATTTGTGTTGAAATAACATGTATATTTGTCATGCTGTACAACGATATATTTGGAATTCTACGAAATACCACACCAGAACTATTCAATTCAATATATACAAAGCTTACTTTCTGTTTACACAAAGTTTAAACTCTGATTCTTTGTGCATTCTTTGGATTAACTTTTATACCATAAATAATAATATATCTTTCCATTTCTTGGTTTTCTTGATTGTTTTTTAAAAATTTTTATGGGTTTTTTATTCAACCTCGCAAACCAGGGTCTTTACGTAGCGTGATTGACCCTCCCCTCCTTATTCCACATTATTGTGGTCCGCTCCCCATTTCCCCAGCCATGCTACGCATGAAGGCTAGCTTGACCCTGGCTTGCAAGATTGCATGGTGATAAACATTTAGGCCTTTACTGATTCACCAAGATTATGTAGTATCCTACCCTGAGGCTCTTTGCGAGGCGAAAGAAACGAGAGGCGAGAAAGAAGAGCCTCTGGTCAACATCGTTCAGAATTTGAATCTCGCATTTATAGCTATATAAATAGCTCTATAATTAGCTTACATGCAGTAATGTTTATTTCCCAAACCGGTTTGACATATTTTTACAAATGGTCAATCACATGCGAGGCTCTTCTCGTTTATTTCGCTTCGCAAAGAGCCTCTGGAACCAGGGTAGTAGTATCCCCACTGCACTTAAAAGGTTGTGGAAAGTTGCAATATAGATGCTTGAAACTCTATGTAAAGTGGGTAAAACAATTTTTTCATTTTTTGTAATAGTCAAACCCGCACAAAAAATCCCAACTGGGATTTATATCACTGCAATTTTTTCCTATATTGTTGCTGTTTTAACGCCCTCAAATTAAATGTAAGCGCGCGTGGGTTGAGATATTCAGATAGCGATGGAGAACTTCCACGCCACTATTGTTTTTGATATAGAGCGAAATGTGCAAGCTTTGTTTACTTCTCCGACAGGTGCAAGCAAGTTGGCAGTCGATCGATACTGGCCACATGCAGGAACAGATAAAAACGTCAAATATTTTGTAGATAAAAAGAAAATATAGTTGTTTTGTCGGGAGCTTTTAACTCTCCATGTTTTTAGGAGTGGAAATTTGATAAATACTAAAAGGATTACGCAGTTTTCTTATCACATTAGAACTGTTGTTTACAGAGGAAGACTTAAAAATGTGACAGATGTACCGGACTCGTATCTAGATCTACTATTTTTATATATTTTTATACCAATTTTTATATAGATTTATAATATATCATGCCCGACCAGACCTTCCAGGTATATTGGTGTTTAGACCATTTTAATTTTGGTTAATTAACAGTATTTTATTGTTAAGACTGTTAACATAGCCATTGGTTGAAATAAGGGTATAACAATTAAGTGCTCAGCCGAGACAGACTTAGAATTTTAGGTATTATGGAATATATTTGTATTTTGGTAACTCCCATGTCTATGCCAGATATATACATATAAAAAGAAACAAATAATTATTTCTTGTTAAGGAATTTTTACTTTAAGATCGCCCGGTGTTAGACAGATGTAAAGTCAGCAATTTTATGATCAGCATGGGAGGAACGGAGTTAGAGTCCTCATATTGTTGAATGAATCGCGCGGTTCTCTTGTTCCACTTGAATTATGATATGAAATCTTTATTTTCTAATGAGGGTGGTTGTTGTATGATGGCTGGCATTGAGGGCGGCCTATTGTGGAGATTCGAGGGCGGAGAATGGGCTGAGTACGGTGGTGGAGGATGTGCAGGTGGTAGGTGATTTGCAGGTTGGGACTCGAGTCCTGAAGACTGACCTGAGGAAGGAGGCAAGTCTGCGGTTTGTGACAAGTATTCAGAGTGATACACTACAGTATCTGCATTAGATATCCCATTTTCTGCCCCCATTAATCCTGGCTGAGTTGTCCTAACGCCATTTACAATTGTTATAGGAAATATCACTTTAGGATCAAACGCCGATTCTATATCAACACTCACTTCAAAGTAATACTCCACTAACATACATTTGCATTCAAAGTTAGGCTCAGTATCAGGAGGGATGGTGAGACTCGCATCTTTCCAAGCGCCCTCACTCCCAGGTGGAACGTCTTCACTCAAAACTTCTGAAGATATTGTGAATTCTTGTGTTTCTTCACGTGATGAACTATAAAATGTCACTCGTTGCATTAATCTCGCTTCGACCTTTCTCAAAGATTTATTAGTTGTTTTATTATCATGTTCAAATGAGAAAACAAGATGTTCTCCCCCTTGAAAAGCTTGTTTTTGTAGTTCAGCACGAAGACGAATAGGTCCTGACTCGCAGCAAAGGCAACAAAGAAATTTTTCAACTGTTTCACTTCTTGGTTCCAAAAGTTGAGGTGTTTCATTCAAATCAACTGGTGTGGGAACCACCTAAAACAAGAATTATATTGGTTTGCTTCACCTGTTTATACTTAAAGACAAATGATCCCTCTGGACGAAACTGGGCAAAGGCAAGAGAGTGTGTATGATAATCAGAATATTTTTTTTTAAGAGACCTGAAAAACAATGCACTTCGGGCACATGCGAACCGGATAACTGAGAGTCAGAGAAATTGATTACGTGTAATTCCTTCTATTTTTTATAAGTACAAACTGAAATCAATGTTCAGATTGCCAAAGGCGAATTAATTGAGAAACTACTAAAACTTTGGAAAAGTATTATGGATTATTAGCATTTGTATTTTTAAGTTAATAGCCCGATAAAAGGGTGTTCACAAGGGTACTAACACTTAAAGACGGATCATGATCTTTCATACGGATCATGCATCTTCACTGAGAATCCGTCTCTAGAATCAATCGAACCAAGACCAATCCCCCCTGCCCTAATTCAATTGACTAATTCATTACCTTGAAATGGATCTGCGAGTCAGGGTGGTGCGGAGCACTAAGTTCAATATCTTCGACGGTCACATTCATACAGTACTGAACATACCCGCTGGTTATGGGCGCAATAAAACTCGGCGGCAAGGATTTGGGCAGTTGATATTGAAAGGGATAGGTATAGTCCCCTACTTGAAGGGGTATTCCTTCTTCTGGGGGTGAAGTTGGGGGGAGAAGAATGTCCTTGTGCTTGAAATACACCTCGCTGTTCCAATGAAATTTCGAATCTTTGCCATGACCTGTCATCCATGAGACGTGAGATTTACCCTCAAATTCTAAGGTGATCTTCTTAGTTCTCATTGGCTCGTCCACACGTACTGTGAGAGTACCAGCAACTGTTTCTCCTGGATAGAAATATCGTTTTGGATCTGCGAAGTTCACATCGAATCTTGGCATTTCGATGATTGGAAAGAAGTATTTCTACTATTTCGAAATCTACAGAGGAAGTGGTTTTAAGTGCCAGATTGACCTTTGACATGGTAAATGTAAATAATGAATTTGATCACGCGTTGTGAAATTAGTTCACCAGTAGGCAGGTTGCAGGCTGTACGTAAAAAGTCCAACTGACTCATAAGCAGTAAAAGCGGAGGTAAAGAGCCTGGCTTGCTTGCGAGGCATAGAAATAATAGGTCTAATATTTCTATGTTGCGAGGTCGCCCAAACGTCGCCATTATTTTTACGTATACGTTAAGGTCCAGACACACCGGTTAAAAAAACAGCCAATAAAAGTAAATTTTGAAAGATATGTAGATCAAATAACTCAAACTGTTATACCACCTCTAAATATTTGGAAAATTTAAACTAGAATCAAAGTTATCGGTCAGTGAAAATCGAAAAATCGCGTCCCATTGTCGAATCGCGTCCGGTGTGTCTGGACCTTTTTTGAGAAAGAAAGAAAATTCTTTACACTTTACAAAAGGTCTTTACACTTTTGTCCCTTTTCAAGGTTTTAAGATCGTCTAAATAAAATTTATTATTGGGACTGCAAGTCATGACAAGATAAAATTTTTAATAAATGCCCCATGCGTCGTTAATCTGTCGGAGAGAATAACAACGACATCGTTGGCGTTCCATTGGCGACGTAGGCTTCCAATCACACGGCGGGATCTCGCTTTGACGTAATAGGGGACATTATTCGTGGTTCAAAGTGCTTGGGGCGTAACCATTAGAGTTTAATAAATTAACTTTCTTGACGCGAACGTTTGTGGGAGCGTGAACGGTAAACACAAACATGCCACGGTTCGATGTAAATTTCGCGGATCCAAAGAAGTTTTTCTACCCGGGCGAAACCATCATTGGAAATATCGTAATCAAGCTTGACTCAGCCATAAATTGCAAGAAAATATCGTTGAAATTTAAAGGCAAGAGTCATGTAAGATGGACAACCGGATCGGGAGACGACAAGAAGACACATTGGAATACCGAAGAATATTTTAAAAATTCTATAACACTAGTGGCAGCGCTGCCTCCAGACTCAGAAATAACTCTCCATCCAGGGGAATTTAGCTATCCATTTCAGTTTCAACTGCCAAGTAATTTACCACCGAGTGTTGAAGCGCCCATAGTGACAGGGAATATCCAGTACTATATGAAGATTAAGATTGATGTTGATTCGTGGAGATTGAAATCGGACATTGAAGAAAAGATACCTTTCAAGGTTGGTAGAATAAGGCTGAGGTTTTGACTTTTATAACAACTTCGATTCTTAAATGATAGCTGACTAATTCTGAGAGAGCAAAAGAGCCACTCACCAACTGACATCTTACAAAAAATCTTGCTTATCGGAAGTGATACCCAAATGATCCTCAGAGTCACATAAGCATGCATACAAATCCCAGTTTTGTGATCAATCTAGCCCACCAGATAAACTTTATGACAGTTTCTCCTAATTGCCATGTAAACAACCTATGTGCCATTAATAGGTACAGTACCACAAGTGAGACAACTGAACTGACTACATGCAGTATTTGTTCCCAAAATATTTAACAAAATATTAAATATGCCTTATCTCTTATGTCAAACCCATTTTCAGGTAGTTGCATCACCAGTGGATTTGAATCAAACTCGAAACCTCCTCGAACCAGCGGCTGCCACTGAAGAAAAATTTCTTTGTTGTCTTTGCTGTCAGTCTGGCCCTATCCGACTTGTTGGCAGAATTCAAAAGCAAGCTTATTACCTTGGCGACCAAATAATTTTTTCATTTGAGCTCGATAACAAGGAGACAGACAAACCATTAAGAAAAATTGAAGCAAGGTTGATAGAGCGGTTTACATTTATCAGTAATACTGGCCGTACCAGTGAGCATGAACATGCAAAGTCATCTGTGCAGTTAAGCGAAGGTGTGCCTCCACGAGGGGAAGACACTTGGAATAATGTAACGCTTAACATACCCACCAATATAATACCAAGCTTTAACAACTGTAAGTGTATGCGCCTTGAGTATTATTTCATAGTGAATGTCGATATTGAATCTGCATTTGATCCAAAGGTTTCATTTCCAATTACAATCTCAAGTGGCCCACAGATGGTACAACCTGTCATTCAACCCCCATTTATCCCCGGAAATGTGATGCCACCTGCACCAGGTATGGTGTACCCTCCTCCCACCACAAGTTACCCTCCTATGCCTCCTACAGGTTACCCTCCTGCAACAGGCTATCCTCAACCAGCTGGCTACCCTCCAGCAACCATCACCCAACAACCAGAAGTATGGAACCCTGATTTACCACCACCAGCTTACCCAATTGAAGAAAAGAAATAACACTTCAGCAAAGCATATAATATATTGAATAATTCTCAATCTTACAATATTTATAACATTTCAATAGCCTTGAATTAATGACTTAGTAGAGGCCTTTTCTGAGCTAAATAGTTGATTACTGACTGTATAAAATACACCATTTTGGAAAGTACATCACTTTGGTCTTTGGTTAGTTAAAGACTTAATAAAGCCTATGGTTAAAGCCATGAGTTAAAGCCTAGGAACATTTCAATAATTGAAACAATTAAGGCTACATACAAAAACAAGGTGACATACTTTCCGAAAGCATGTATTAGATGATGAATAATATTGCTACAGCACAAAATTTTAAATAAAACTCTTTAAATGTTAATAAAAAATTTTATTATTATTTATACTATATATGAACTTGTCTTTGCTTTACATAAAGTAAAGTAAACATGTAACTTCTGTCATTAGGTAACGCGGGCTCGTTTATGCTATTCATAATTATATATATATATACATATATATTACAAACAGAAACATATAAAGTTCGATTTTTTGTCTTTTTGGGTCCTAATCCTTGCAGAAAACTATTTTAACTACATCCTGGACGCAGACATGTAATCGTAGACGATATAATTGGTTTTAACATCTTTGATCGGCAACTACACGCCAAAGAAATATATATTTATATCGGTTGCTATGCACATGTTGACATCCTGAGAGCAAGGGGTTCTCTTTGCCCCACAAATCAAAATGTGGTTTTATTTTATGTCCCACGTCGCCTATCACCTTACAAGATGGTTTCCAAAGGACGATCGCAAAAGGATGTGAGTTTAAAACGTCGTTTAGGAAAGGTTGAAAATTGAGACAGTTAAATATATAAAATTCTTTTGTTGCCTTGGAGAGTTACACTAGGTTTCCTTCCAATTATTTACAATTAGACTTATTAGTAGATACTAAGAATACTAAGTGTACCTAAAGCTCTGATCAAACGAGGATGAGAGTTGAGAAGCAAGAGTTTGCATGAGAATTTTCTCAACTCTGATCATGCCCTGGTGAAACGAACACAAGAGTCGCACGAGAGTTGACTGGATCTTACTCTTGCAGTCTTGTCAACTCTCATTAAAATTTGAACCAGCTCAAAGTTGAAAAGAATTGAGGAGAGTGCATGGGAGTCTATGAGAGTTGGCGGTCAACTGTTAGAGAGAGTTGCAACTCTCACTAATAATCTAATTACTCCACTTATCCTGTTTGACCGAGGCTTCAGTGTACAATGTGTAACTTACATTTATACATTTTGTGTACAAAAGTTATATAAAATTCGGTTTTATTATCTTTTTTTAGACGCATTGCCCTAATCCTTTTTGCCTTGACTTTCATTATTCCACAAATTTATGTTGTAATGTTGTAAGTATTGAATTACTGTTTTGGTAATCAATTCATTGTGAGCACATTATGCAAATCAGGTAACTAAATGAATAATGAATCATGGTATACCATAATCTAACTTTACAGGGATAAAAGCACAAGATATTGTGATCAACCTCTCTTACAGATTGCTGTAGCTTCATTGATATTTACATTTGCTATGATAGGTAAATTATATTGTAAATTAAATAATAAAAAGTTTCACAGTGTTAACAGTCCAAACAAACTAATTTGAATTTAATAATAGTTTATCACGTTTTAAGAGTTTAATAGAAAGGAAAAACTATTTCAGTAATCAGTAGGGTAATCCAACCATTGCTCAATTACAAGACCAATTTGTTCTCAACAATAAAGCCCTGATTTATAAAAATAAATTCAGTATTTCTATAAATCTAAAACAAAATATTCGTCTGGATATGAAAACAATAATTTACAAATTATTAAATACATGAAATGTTTAAAGGGTAAAATTGAAAAGATGTTCAAGTACTATTTATTTATAATCAGGGAGTCAAAAACTACTGCATTTATAACCATTTTGTCGATTTTTAAAGAGCCTTTGGCAAATGCAGTAAGTTGCTACATGTATTAATGATAAACTGGTGGACAGACACTATGTCTGTGAGAAAAAGTAATTTTGTAGAAACTTTGGGCAGTTATTAGTTAGTCTTTTATCAACAAGCAGCTGTGTCAGTACACAGCATGGTTTTATCTTTTTCAAGTTATACACAGCGGATTTCTGCCAAAAATATCACATAATTAACTTGATACAGTTATCAAGTTAATTATGTGATATTTTTGGCAGAAATCCGCTGTGTATAACTTGAAAAAGATAAAACCATAAAGTTGTTGCATAGCCATTTTTGAAACCTATAATAAGTAAATTAAGTCAACATGATGCTGTTAAATTTGTTAACCTTACTGTTCAAACTATCTAAGTCCAACATTTTGACATTTCCTAGCCTTCACTTTTCTGTTCACCATGATGGAACCTGTTCCATGGCAACTGAAGATTGCGTTCCATTTCTTTGGTTTTGCTGCGTTTCTCATGGGCCTTGTACAGTTTGGTTCAACCATGGCTTCACACGACTGTGTAAGAAAATATATACCACAGACACAGTATATACACTAAACAATGTCTTTTTCTCTCTTCAAATCCTTTTCCCTTTTTGAATTGTTTTGTTTACATGCACTCATCTGTTTTTCTTTACTGCAAATGCAGCTATACATATTTCGTATAGATTATATTATAGTAATACAGTTTTAATTTTTCCCGCATTTTATTTTATTGCTGTGTAGTGGTTTAATACACCAGAGCTCTACTCGCTGTCTTTGTCATTTAGCATTTTGGCTATGTTAACATCAGGTAAGTTGAAAACTATATGAGGACTGTTTTAATGGGGATTTTTGATGTCAGTTGTCAGCAGAAATATAGGCTTTTGTTAACTGTCAGGAGGCTAGGATATTTTATATCATGTCTGCTCCAAAATGCTATTTGAGCGATCGTTTGTCAGCTATTACGATATTTTGTCAGTTATGAAAATACAGGTAAATATTAGTAACTGTGTATACATTTTGACCCTCTATAAATGCAGTATCTTTCTTCTATCTATCTTTATTTGATATTTGTAGTGTTTCTTTTGCTGATGTTGCCATTCTGGTTCATCAACTATTTCTTCCCTCATTCCGTGTTGAGTCGAAAAGAACGACGAGGAATGTGCTACGAACCAGTCAAATGCTGCACTTGTCTTTGGCATATATGAAAACTTGTTCAGTGAACAAATGTTGTATATATATAGTGTTTTTGTTAATAGTATATGCATGATGGGAAATCTTGTGTTTATGCCTATTTATTTGATGTAAATCCACAAGTACTAATTGTACTACTTTAAAACACGACCACGAGTGTTTCATCAAATATAAAACACAAGGCGACAGCCAAGTGTTTTATATCTGATAATTAGAGCACGGAATGCGAGTGTTTTAAATGGCTTAAAATATGACCGATCTTTTAACTGAGTTCATTGGCGAAGTGGTTTTAAGAATAAACGTTGTCTAGCCGAGAAAATCAAAGCTAAAGTGTATGTAAATTAACACATTTTTTATCACATATAAAACCACCGACACGGTAGTCGGTCAGCCTCGCACCCAGGCGCTAAAAATGGGCACACTACAGTGTTTTTATATAGATCAGTGGCTCGAGCGCGCGGGGGTGCTTGGGGAGGTTGCCCCGCGCGCTCGCTCATCTTAGCCACTGATCTATATAAAAGTACTGCAGTGTGCCTATTTTTAGTTAATTGCGCCTGGGTACGAGGCTGGTAGTCGGTAGTGATTTGACGGCCTCAGTTTTTCTTTTCATTAGACATACTTATGAATTATTGAGTTTTTAAAGCAATTTTTCACTTTTTTAACAAGAAGTAGAAAACAAAACACGAACGATAGAAGAATTTTGTTTTAGATAATTTAATTATACTAGTACATGCAATTATTTATTCATTGTACAATAGTATTTCAATTTATTTTCACCTAATGAACTAATATACAAAACTATTGATTTACAATACTATCAATAATATGTTTTAGTATTTTGCTGTTTTGGCCGACATAGCTCTTCTCGTTCGTATTTTAGCCATTTCGTTTTGCTGTTGGATTTTGTGTTGTGACAAAAAATAAACGCTGTTCTTTAACTGTACCTGAGCCGTCCTTGGCAAATCACGTAGAGTTTTTACAGCAGTATCTGGCCTTGAGCATGCGTCGTTCAGTGACACGTGACCAAACTGTCTTATAACGGGAGTGAGGCTCATGGAACGGCCATCGCGACCGCTGAATGAAACGCGCGTGCGTTGAGCAGGCGCTGATTTAGCCCGTGTTTTTATCCCACCTAAACTCAGCCCGTTTTGTGCGGGCAAACTTAACGTTGGACGCAAAGGCGGTTTCCTAAGAGCTCGTTTTTCGTCTATTTGTTGTTCATTGTAAATGGTTTTGTCTGAACTTTTTTCTGTTTTCTGAACTTGTGGAGTTTTTTCTAACTCTGATTTGGACATCATTCGCATGAAGGTTAATGATGTGTCCGATTTTGATCGCCTGAAGTGTACGTTGCCTTTTGGTTTTAGTTTAGTAATGTTGTTTATTGCGCAAGACCTTTCACTATTACTAGTATTAGGTCGACATTTTAAAGATTGCTCATTTCTCTTAACATCATGAGTAATGCTCCAGTTTCGAAATTTATTTTCATCGACCAGCTTTCCCCCGACTGAGCTTTTCTCGATATCTTTGGGAGTGAGGCCGAAATTGCCCGAGGTACATTCAATTCCCTTTGATCTACTTTCGAAATTGTCCGAACTGCTTCCGACAGTATTCGAAGTCCTTCCGAACGTTTCCGAGCTTCCGATAGTATCCGTACCATTTCCAATGCACACACAATTAAGTATAGCGAATTCTTCCTGTTCTTTAGCCAATCTGTCGATGACTTTCTTCTCCGTTTTTTCCAGAAGTTTTCGTTTATTTTCTAACATTCTTTCTTCGAACTTGTTCTTTCGCAGAAATACGTCCGGTAAAGCGCTCTTCAATGGCGCGACCGGTTTTAGTCGATGATGCGATGACATTACTGTGTTTTCATGCAGTCTATTAAACTCTTTCTGACGGTAATGAAGTAGTGTCAATCTCTTTGCTTTACTGCATTTGGGTGATACATGGTGAGATTTACACGTTAATCGCTTAACAACAGGCAGATTATCTTACACAAATAGAGCAGTGCAAATCACGGACATTATTTATTCCACCAGTTTATCAAATTTGCATCGACGCCATTGTTTTAAAATAGTTTTCAATACAGGAAACGGTAAAAGCCCACTTTTAGGTTAGTTCACTTTTACATTTTATAAAAGTGGTCTATAGCTAAATATCATTTTAAAATGTACGAGTCTTTTGTAATAGATTCTCACCAGACTGGGGAAAGGAAAAATTATTTTGCCAAGACAATTTTAAGCTTTTCAGTATATTTTTTACATCTTTTTGTCTGCATTCTTTTCATCCAGCGGTTTAATACGAGTAGAACATTGTTATAGATTGTATACCACTTCATGTTAGAAACACGTACGTAATGGTTTGAATTGGGGTCAAGTAGCATATGATGTTAAAACTAGGCATAGGGTTTGTGTAAGGGTAAGAGCTACTTATAAGAACCATGATTAATCAAAATGTTTTGTACTGTTGTAGTCATTACATGAAGTATAGTGATTCATGTCTCGTTATTTTACGACTCGCTGATCTGTTCTTAATCCTAACCGCTGACCCTAACATGAATCTCCCATAATACAGAATTACGAAACTACGCAAAAACTGTAATCCTCATAAATGGCTAGGTTATTCAGCACTGTGTTATAAATCATTCTGTCCGTTTGCACAAAGGTTTTAACACTAGCAAACAAGTCCTTCCACAAACACAAACGAATTAGTGTCATGAAGTATAAAATCCGTTGAAATATGATAAGAGTACGAATCGCCATTACTCAAACACTGCGTGTAAGCCCGTCTAAGTTTTGTCTTTTGACCGCCTGTACCTGTAACCTTCTGGCCGTCGACAGAAGTTTCTGCCTAGTTCAAAATGGAGGCCAGTTTTTTGCCTAAGGTGCAAGGGCAAGGCGGTAAACAAAAAGAGCACAGCCATTCGCTTTTGTTCGACAGTGCCATGACGGATAAAGTGTTGAGGCAAAATGCTTACGAAGAGCGGCTTCTCTTAAAAAGGACCGAGCATATTGAAAAGCAGAAACAACAAACTTTGGGAGAACATAACTTTTGTAAGAGTCAATTTTTGCTGCGTTTCATGCCCGTTGTGAAACGACAAAGCGAATTAAGAAAAGAGTTGCTCTCCAAGGTTTTTGATTCTGAAATTCCAAGCGGCGAAAAAGCAATCGCAGAACGAAAACGACCACTGTCAAGCTACCCAAATGTCAAAAGCAGAACAAGTACAGCAAATGAGAAAGTAAAACCGAGACATAGGCGTACTGTGAGTGCAGAGCTGAGATTTCCCGCATTGCAAGAAGATATGGACGACATTCTGAACGGTTATAGGACCACCAAACCCCAACCAAAGTCAGTTTCACCGACGAAGATGCGATTCCGAGGGAATTGGGATCTGGAATCGCGCACAAACAATAGTCAAGCCCGAAACGAAACATCCTTACCAAAAACATTAACGCCAGAAAGGAAGACAAGATCGAAAGGCATCGATTTCGGCATCTTAAAAGACAGGAACGTCGAGGATACAGACCATTTGACGAACAACACCTTGACTTTCGACTGTCCTAAAATTTCGAAGGGTAAAGTAACGGAAAATGTAACCACTGACACTGTTTCTATTAATGAAAACTCGACTAAAAATTCCCAAAACTTTTTAGCTGAGGATAATCATGATAGGATTGTTCAACAAGAAACCATAATTACATTAGAAAGTCCTGAAGAAGAAGTCGCCAAGAAAAAAACGAGCAAGCATTCAACAAAATCCGTGAAAATTTTAAATGAGGATACTGGTGTTGTAAATGATGACAGCTGCATGCGCAATTCCTTTCCGAGGCAATTGAGGATCTTTCAAAATGACAACAAATTGCCTGAAAAATTGCTAAAAAACTTAATCCATACGCTCAAGAACGACACGGCAGCATCAAATACGGCACGGTTTCTTGCAAAAATGCTAAACAGTGATGGAAATAGTAATTTTTCTTGTTTAAACGAAATCCTGGCAGTTTAGTATCACTTCAACTAGGGAACACCAATGGGATTCATCTTCTGAGTGATGTGAAAAAGCGGCAACGGCATGAAGCTCAGAGATTACGGATCATGCGCACTATTGTGCTGGCCTATGATACTGTTTGGAATGAAAGGGTTAAAAAGATTAGCGCTGCAGCTTAAAACGATTAACTGGTACAAATAAGAAAAACTTATTGTTGGCTAATTAACTCTTAATGCTTGAAATAAAAGACAAACATATCATATCTTCTGTAGTTAGGGTAAATTTCAAGTTGAATCGAATCAAATTTATTTCAGTTTAACTCTATGTTTCCGTAAATTTTTTAATATTAGTAAATTACCATTCTAATTTCTGTTCGGCCACTTTAGAAAGATAAAAGAGGGAGGTCCTGAAGGGTTAAAATGGGAAAATTGGGACTTGCCTATTTTTGTACTAGAAACAGTATGGGATTAATGTTGTTGGGTCATTACACTCGAGTGTAGGTGCCTAATTCCTGAGATCTACCCATAATCACCTTAGTTATAGTATATATACATGAACTTGCAGTCTTGCGGTTGGCCACTTGAACTGGTCTCTGTGGCTCAGTTGGTTAGAGCGCTGCACCAATCTCGTACCCAGAGCAATGCCTATGCGCGGGCTAGGATGGCATTGGCTCTGGGGAAATTGAATTTTTCCTGTGCTGTGATTGGTTTAACGTCTATCAATCATGCATGCCGACAAAGAACCGGAACCCCAGAATTTAGGGGTTCCGGTTTCAATTTCCCCCTAGCCCGCGCACAGGCATTGCTCTGGGTACGAGATTGGCGCTGCACTGGAATCTCGGGGCCGCAGGTTCGATTCCTGGGTACGAGGTTTCGATTAGCTCAGCCAATCAGCGTGAGGCTAGTTATGGAATGCTCTTGACAACCACGGAAGTTTCAAGTTTCA
>CACRXK020006722.1:0-21592 GCA_902702795.2 Paramuricea clavata | reverse complement strand
TTTAATAGCTTTAAGTCTTCATTGAAAACATATCTTTTTCAAATTGCATATTGTACATAGATTTATCCGCTTATTTTAGTATATGTAAATATTATTACAATTACTATATCTTTGTTACGCGCATTTGATCATATTCTCATGTAAATTTGCGCGATATAAATATTAAATTATTATTATTATTATTATTATTATTATCCCCAGCAACTTGGATCATTGCTTTCTTGAAGGCCGAAGAGACTTGATCATCATTCTGTAATGAGGACACAGACAAATTTAGTATTTCTGACGCCGATTTCGATCGGGGTTCTCCTTTCGCAACATACTTGGTCATGTATCTTGCACAAGCCTTCTCATCTACAATGACTTGCAAATCTATATTTGCCCGCCAGTTTTCGAGCATCACCCTGTTATGCGAATTTAATCTTTGATTATTTCGTTTGGTATGTAACTCAGACTCAAAAGACTTAGTATTTTTACTTACCACCAGCTCAAGACTCAGTTCTGTTTCTTCTTGTAATGGCTTTGGAAAACCAAATCTGCATTCTGCAAGCCGGTCCACTTTTTTCTGTTTCAAACAATACGCTGCACTGCATCTAGTGTGTCTTTCTACAGTATTAACTAACCTGTGGTAATCATTGTCACCATTATCCACTGTTGTTAGCGCTAAGGGACCGGTCATTATTTATGGAAGGGGGGGAGGGAAAAATGAGGGGGAGGGGCCATATGTATAAATAAATGACTAGAAGGGGAGGTGGGGGGAGCTATTACATTTTTTAAAGAAAATGAGGGGGGAGCTGCAATTAAATTTGAAGGAATTTGCTTAATAAGCATGGTATCCATTTGGTTGTAATTGCGACTAAATCATGGTCACTGATGTGAAATAGTCTGGATTTATTTTGTCTTCTGTGTGCTGTATGCAAATCAGTCTTTACTGATTGCAGAGATAAATTGACAATGTATTATTACATCAGCTATCTTGATGTGGTTAAATACATTTAAGCAAGGTTAACGGCGAATGTATTATGCAGGCCACATCCACTGATGGGAGTCTGTGACTTCATATCGATTAAAGGGGGTTGTTTCGCGCCTTGTGATCAGTGCTTCGGTCTGGGTATTCATACTGCCATTGTATGCTTTGCCTAGCTGCAGCAAGTTTAGCGCTTAGATACCTTTCCCCTACGCACCCACCCATGTTTATTCTAGAGGATTTTATCTGGTAGTATGCCATTTTATTTTATATAATTTTTAATCTCACATAAAATAGGATGTATAAACCACTATACATTATATTTTGTTTCCACTGACTTGTCAGCGTAACTGGTGCCGGAGGTACGCCTTGGCAGAATGTCCAGAATTTTCATGGCTATCTCCTTTTGCTGCTAATATTACTGATTGTTACTCTCATTGCTACGCAGCTGCTATGGCAATACTTTTGCCATCAAATCTAGTTACAGCCTTGGACCACAAACGGCACCTGCCTCCAAACACTAATATTAATTCTCTGCCGTTAAACATGGTTACAATCGCCCAGACCAATTGGAAACTTGATTTTAGCGTTGTATATGAAAATACCCCTCTTTTAATTATAATTTTCTGCTAATATATATTTTTGGTCGACGTTAATATCTTGTCAGCTCCATATTTTTATTTAATTAATAATTAACATTATAACGCCTTGGTATCCCCATTTATCGAGTAAAAATGAAAATGGGGGGGGGGTCAAAGAAAAATATTCTAATATGTAGGGGGGGTTATCATTAAATTTAGGAAAGAAAAAAATTCCCCTCCCCCATCCATAAATAATGACCAGTCCCTTAAACAGCAGATGGATGAGGGTCTGGTATCCTCCAGTTTTCATCTGGCAATTCCTCATTAAAAGTTGTCACCAGCCAGTCAACATACCTTTAAAATAATCACCACTTTAATAAACATGTGCGCTTGTTCTGTTAGCCAAATATTACCGAATTAGTCATAAAACAGTTTTAATCACACCATTGACTGAGTGAAATATTTTCCTGTGAAACCTGTATGACCACAGTTAAATTTCCACTTTCTATTTATGTAATTTCTTACATTCCAATGAAATCTTCAGAAATTAAAAAATTATTGAAAATTCCTTTGAGGAAAATTGAAACCTGTTAAGGAAATTTATAAGGATTTTTTGTTTACATGTAAAATATTGTTACTTTTTGTTGCAAGCCATTATATGGCTTGCAACTATCCACTTTTACGCGCAGTTACGATTTCGTGTCGACCAATAGGGCGACGGCCGACAGATCACGGAAATAAGCCGAAGCTAATTACTGTATTTAAATTTAGTCATGACTTGTCACTGTTTACATGCATGGAACTACGCTGTGGCGATGGCCATATAACTACGCTGTGGCGATGCAATATGCTCAAAAGTCTTGTCATTCATCAGCCTTGTATGGAAATTTGGCACATATTACACAAAACCTGAATATATTTAAACACATACCGGACATATCGTTTGCTTTGAAAGAACGTCTGGATTTAATAGCTCTTTCTAAAGTAATTTATAAATAACAAAAACTTGTAGTTTCTGCAATCAAATTGTGTAATATACAGATTGCAAAAAAACCCAGCAAATGCTGTTTTCTTAAACAACAAGAGTGCATTTCATCGTTAAGCTTAACTAAGTTAAGCCTACCAATTTTATGTAAAATAAGATAAAGCATAAATAAAATTGAATAACTTTGTGCTTTTCGAAGACATATCGTCTATATTTCTCTTTAAACACACTTTAAATGATTAGTTGATTAATTTAAAATCTTGTTATATACAAATAAAAAATATATACAATATAAACAATACCTGTTTAAGCTCGCTGATTCAAATCTCTTCTTTCCTGATATTTTGCGAGGTTTGAATATTTGTCTGTTGTCTTTCCCGGGAAAGAATAACACGTACGATTTGCACAACTTTGTGACAATAACCGAATAGAGAAATACTATAAAACCCGATAAAATTTCAAAAACCTAAAGTTTTTCAGAAAACCAGGGGGTGTGGAAATTGTAGCGGGCTCAAATCCTAGCCTGGTAAGTGGTAATTAACATGAGAAATATACGGACCAGTTGTCATGGAAATGGCGTCAGGAAAGGCCGAAATCCGCCATGTCTCTGGCTTCACATTTTTATGCCGAGCAGGTCTACTAGTAGTAATATAGTATAGTTCAGTGGACAACCTCCAACTGAAAATGTCGCCCCACAAAGCAAGGGGACCCTTAAATTGATGTTAGATAATCTGTGTCAGTTCGATACATCTAACATTCTTCTTGAATATCTAAGCTTCAGAATGTTTTGGCGTTGTCATTTTCTTCTTTTTTTGTTCGGTAATCTTCACTGAAATTGCCAATAACGCTCTGAGGAAAATTCCAGTACTAAATTTAATTTTGATAAATTTATGATGATTTAGATGATTTAAAGGTATAAAGTCATGATTTCTAAATCATATGAAATAGTACTATACTTAATTTAAAACAAAGTAATTTATTAGATACGAATTTAATTATTTTAATGACCCAAAAGATGCGTTCAAGTCCATACATTGGACACACTTTAATTCGAAACTCCCCGACTATACTCAAAAACTTCACTTCATGTTTTGTAGCGACATTTTCGCCCAAAAACACAGGATTTTGTGTCAGCGGGTTCCGTTTGGGATATGTGATGTGCATACTATATATTTTCATTGCAATGGTGACACAATAATGTCAATTTTTGGAATGATTGATTTTATGTGAGCTGATTTGGGAATTTCAGCCATCATGAATTCCTGTCATGTATCCTCGCGAGAAATAAAAATTTCCCGTGATTGCTTATACCACTGACGAACAATCAGATGATCATGCAATAACACACTCGATGTCTTTGCATATTTCAAAGCAAGTACTCGAACACCCGCTGCAGAACAATATTTTTGGCCAAGAAATTGACAAACATTTTGCCAAGTGATAGCTTTAAGCGGAGCGAAGCTCTTTGCTGGACGTGGTTGTTTCAAAACACCTAGGGAAAGCAAGCTAATCTTTTTTTAGTCTTTATATTAAAAAATCCGTAGAATCCTCATCTTGCCAGAACAAGCTTGGAAGTTGTATTGTAATCAAACCAAATACGAAGACACGGAATCCTACCCGAAGTACACCTGGGACTCCCCTTGGATTCAGCGGGATACTCTACAAAAAGTCCAAGAAGATTTGCTAATAGGCGCACGGGAGGATATAATTACGCGTGTGGGACTGAAAAATACTTCCACGACCTCAGCATAAATTTGCAATCGATTAAAAAGAAATGTGTCCAACGGGAAGGGAGAGTGCTGCCGGGATTCGCTCCCTGTAAAATATTTTCAAGACATCCGTTAACACTAGTTTCGCAAATGGTGCATGAAGAGATACAGTACCTTTGTTTTCAATACTATTTTTCTTAAAAATTTACCTTAGGTTTTAAAATCGTGATTAAAACAACGAGTCAACTTATCTATTTCCAATTAGTGCGACTGGAGAGCGGTAAGCTATCCGCAAATGGTTGTAAAATAATGACATATAATTATTTCGGTAATGATGATGAATCGTGAGCTGATTTTATTTTCACTTGGACAACTTTTTCTTATGTGCTCGTTCATTGTAATTTTTCAATCCCATTGATGCAACTACTGATCAAGCAAATAAGGCCAGCACTATTTCTTAGCAGCTTGCTTCGCGGATGGGAGTTGCAGGTGTTTCCGGTGGATTTCTGAGCGATCTGTACAGCGTTCCTGGAATTCCGGTGGGTTCTTCCCCTTCCAATCAAAACAACATTTACAGTCTTTAAGTCAGGCACCGCGACAAGCAACACGAGTTATAATGGTAACGTGGTAATGTTGCTTTGTTTAAATTTGTATTTACGTAGTAACTTTGTATATTTGTATTTGTACATTTTACAAAATTATCAGCAAAATCAAAAATTACCTTTTTTATTACTGAATAATCATTTTCCAAAAAGGAGTCTATATATGTATGCTTTTACGCATTAATGTAAAATTTAAACTTGTACGCTACGCAAAATGATTTGAAAAGTTAATTTAAATTATTTCAAACGTTCATTTTCTTCCCTGAACAAAATCAGGGGCGGGTTCAGACAGGTTTATGTAAACCTGTCAGATTTTCCAAAGAAAGAAAATCTATAACCTTCCATGTATATAACTAATTTAAATAATATTCTGTTTCATATTACATATTGAAATTTGATTATGGATTACCGAGCGTATTTAAACCCACTTACATAATAAGCATTTAATTAATTAAGGACTTATCGCGTTGGTTTCCTCTTACGAAATGTTGTAATACTAGACTAATGAATTTGCTAATATATCGTCGTGGGTCGTGGACTGTTAAAAATCGTATGAATCACACATAACCGCCAGCAATTATGAGTAAACCGGTGGTCACAGTTTTCTCAATGAGAGTAAACCGGTCGCGCTCAGCCGGATGTAAACCGGTCATAAACCTGTGAGTCGAGCAGTATTTAGAGAAAACTGGGCATGAAAGTGAACAGAACTCGAGGACGCGCGAAATATGTTTATGATTTTGTGTGACTGAATCATTGCGTTGGCGGTAGAAGCATTTACATGGATTTCTTGTTCATTTTTAAGGTTTGTTTAAAAGTATATCGTCTAAAGTTATAACTGTAAGCTATTTCTACTTAATGTATAATAAATATCGATCCTTCAACAAGCGTATCGATCTTTATACGTACGTAACCTCTACAGTCGACACTCATGATAGCGCGAATTTGCGTGACCGAATCATTCGTTTCGCGATAGAGAATCAGGAAAAGATTGTGAAGCTTTTAGTTTTACGCTCTTGCAGTTTGGTTTCTATTTCACTGTTAACTAGTTGGTTTGAAAGCGTATAGATCTAAAATTACGACTATGTTTATATTAATAGCATCTCTACTTGTTGTACTTATAATAAATATAGATGCGTCAGCAATTTGCCAATCGTATATATTTTTATCATTAGCTATAATAAGTTTCCGAAAAGGTTCAATTCATTGTTTGAGCTGCGTATTAGTCCAAAATTTTCTTAAAAATATGTATTTTCTGACCATTAAATTAATTTTAAAAGTGACGTCAGAACACAGGAAATGCTGTTTCAGAGGCCCAAATTCTGAAAATTTCCCGGGGGAGCATGCCCCCGGACACCCCTAGTGGTTTTGTCGACCTAGTAAACCGGTCATCCACAACGCTGGATCCGCCCCTCAACATATCAATAATTAGGAAGTATTTTTCAAATTCCAATCATCTCAAATGGTACTGATTTACAGAACTATTTACAAAAACATTTTTCTTCCCTTTCCTTTCCAAGTTTTTCTCAACATAAAATAGGCGGATAATATGGGAAACCTTAATACACGTACCCTACCCCGATTTGTTTAGGAAAATTCCAAAGCAGCCTTACAAGCTAGTATGCCTTTTATTTCACAAATTCGCATCAATAAATCACTTCTCATCATTTCTACCAAGGAAAAATGAAAATTTTGTTCACAGGTCATTGTATGAAACTGTTTTCCCTTACATTTTATTTTTAAATTGTTGCGATCGGTGAGATCACTACTCAACGCGCGATGAGCCATAGGCAGACTTCCGCGATCGTTGATCGTCTTTTTAGTGCTAAATAATCGAGCGGAAAATACAAATAATACCTTCCGTACGTGTTGCTCGCTTATTAACTACTTAGCATTTATAGAACGCATCGATCCGGGCAGGCTGAGCTTGGTGGATATGAGATCTTACTGGTGGATACAGGCTGAGCTTGGTGGATACGTTTAGATTTGGCGATAACGCGACCTTCAGATCTTTAGCAATGAGAACTTTCCTGATTCCTACTTAGGCCTAACATCTGCTATTTTCCATGGCTTTGGAACCTTACATTCTCGAAAGGATGCATTCAATATATCGGCAATTGCAGTTGCCAGAATGTAAAAAAGCACTTGAGAACTCAGTTGGGTAGTTGATCGGGACCACTAGCTTTGGAAACTCTGATTGCACGTATAGTAGTCTTTCCACTGTTATTTCTGAGACATTTTTGATAGGATAAAATCTTCCGACAAAGGGAAATTAAATCTTTCATGACACTGAAAAGTCCTCCGATAAATCCTATTTCCTAAATCTTCATGATCACTGTCCTCTACGTCAAACCTAATCATAGATCTGAGGTCTGGCCGTGTTGATTGCAATCCATTAAGCTGTTTTACCTCTCGCCACCAGTCTTTAGGCTTCGAATCTTGGAGATTGCGAACTTTATTCTTATTATAAATATTACAACAGCGTTTTCTCTCTCGATTTACATTTACGTAACATGCAGTTTAAACACAATTTTGTTCAAATGTTGTAAAAGAAGTGTTTCAAGGTGCTAGTCATCCATGGACGGTCAGTTGCGTGTACTTTAAATTATATTTCTGGCATCATATTTAAGCCATATAGTGAAAGATTGCAAGACAATATAATTTCCCATGGGATATTTATTAATAGGAAACGGCCAAGCCTTGCAACATTGCCATGGTCTTTTATCACGTAATTTTGTCGTTCTCTTTCACGGGGTCGTAGATTTTACGTTTTGCTCGGAACATAGTGATTTTTATACATTTATTATAGGCCCGGAGCAGTTGCGAAATGATTCTATAGGCCCTCGGGCAGTGCTGGCAAAATGCATGGCAAAAATTACATTCGAAATTTTCTTCCACAAATTCCTTCAACACGTAGGGAAGTCTTGCAATTGAATCCCGAACTGTGCCAGAATTTACATTTAAAGCGTTTAGGCAATGAAATATTCAACCTTAATTGTGTCTGTTGGCGAATATAAGTCCAGCGAGTGATAAGTGCACTTATAAAGCGGCCATAATTACGCAAAATTTTATGTAAAGTAAAAGTTTGGTATATAAACGCTATAATAACATGATGTATTTGTGTCTACTGACTTGCTGTAGTATACAGTATATGACGTTTTAAAGAAGTTCAAATGCCCAAGATCAAGTCTGAAGATTGCGTTTTAAACTGAGAAAGATAAATATACAGAAGCAATCTTAATGCAGCAAAATCATGAAATTGTTATATTTTTTGTTAAAATACTATACAATTTGAGCCAACTACAGTACATTACCGCCGTTTGTGCATCACTAGTCGTTATTCAATTTTTGGAGATCTCAGACACTGTAGTAAAAAAATAATTTTGTGTTTTTATAGGTGTTCGTGTAAGTTCTACCGATATGAGTTGCTAGTTGGTGACCTCGATTGCTCGAATATCGCTGTTGTCGCGAAGCTATTTGTTCCATTGGAAAGACAGATTTGCCGAATCCATAGAAAAAATAACTTGCTTTATCCAGCACAAACTGACACAAACACGTTTTCAATTGCATTCCGCCCTTGGCAATTTGATGCCCGTGTTGACAAAAACTTCGCGTGTTTATGTTCCTTACGTATACTAGATCTAACACAACTAAGGCCGGCGAGAGCCAACCACGGGCCCCGGGACAAAATGACTAATTGGTGAACACAGGCCCCCTGTCCCTCTCGACTCTCCCGCTGGCGCATGTCCACGCCAAAGTCTATTTTTAATCGCAATCAACGAGAGAATTACCAGATAATTACTTGCAAGAAATCGCCTCATAACTTATAAAAACGCATGTGAACGATGTTCAACTAATTGTTTTTGTTGAGAAACCGATTGAAAAATCGTTTATTTCACATTTGGTACGTACGTTTTACGATCGATCACGACGATTTCCGGGCCCTGCAATGTTGACATTATTGACACTAGCACACACGTGACTAGAAAGTTAGTTAAGTATTTTAGAAGCACGAGGCTAGGAAACCAGGAAGTAATTGGATACGTACTATGCTGTTTGCACAAGTTGTTTGATATCTATTGTTATACTTAAAAGTGCTTGATATTGATACAAAACCACGAACATTACAATGGTGACGCTGAAAGGCGTTAGGCCTCATACAGTTGGCTGCTTTTGCTTAAAGTTTTTAACACAACTTGCAAGCTGGCAGCTGTATAGTTGATGTTATCGGGTTGCTGAGAGGAGCGGGGTATGTTCAGGACGCTGGGGCTGTAATTTCGGCTTTAAATAGTTTATTAATAAATTTACTGTATTTACTTCTTATACGCGTATATCCAAGCCTGGAGACAGCTCGACAAAGTCGTCCTTGGACCAACTACAAAACTCTATGCATGCTATAGTACAGCATCGAATTTATTTTGTAACGCTCTTCATGGGGGAAATAAAGTCACACTCACCAAGACGGCAAAGTTTTACATATACTTGAACTGTCTGTGCCAGTCTAGGTAGTGCCAATAATATGAACAAGCTTTCTTTGGTACAGTAGGCATGCAACTATCTGAAAATATATAAGGAGAGTTTCGAAATTTCGACCCTTCTTCTGGAGTTACTAGTAGCTGTAAACAGTTCTCGGGCAAACGAGTTATTGTGATGCATTTCATAATAGTTTCTTTCATAAAATAGTCGTTGTTCATATTCCGGAGAATTGGACATCTTTCATGGAAATCGCACTCTCAACGGTATTCCACACCCCAGCCCATGCATAACTTGTCTACGAAACTTGCACAACACATTAATAATTATGTACTTACTTTTTTAGGTCGGAGTTACATGGTATTTGCATTCCAATAACAAGAGCAAAGTTTATGTTGGATATCAAACACAAAGGATATGATGAGTTTAATTGTGTCCGACACGTGGTGGTGGACGAAGCGCAAAACTTTCGAAATGAAACTGGAGAGGATTGGTTCAAAAGTATTTTCAAGATCTTAAACTGGCCGAACGATTCACAGCAACACTACGATAACACTTCGTTGTATATTTTCTGTGATCAGCTCCAAAAGATCAGGCGTGAATACTGTGGATTGAGCATATTAGATTCAAAAGGCGAGCATCAGATGTCAAATCTTTTTCCCACAGAATGCCGCCTCAGTACTGTGATTCGCAACAGCAGAAAGATCTACGAGCAATGGGAAAAGATTGCACTCAAGCAGTCGGATTTCGAAAAGAGAAATCAACTGGGGATAGGTCATGACTACGAGGGACGCGAAGTTAATGTTGTCAATTTATCGAGTTCCGACGAAATTTTCAGTACAGTTAAAGAAACAATTGTTAAAATTCTAGACGATAAGGTATACAAGGAAAGTGACGTTGCAGTTCTTTTCAACAAGAAGGATATAGCTGAACGTTTTGCGAAACATATTGAGGCGTCAAGCATAAGTGTCACCGATGCCGAAGAGTTTCCCCGCCGAGGTTTGGTAGTGGATAGTTTCCGGCGCTTTAGTGGGCTAGATGCACCTGTAGTAATAGCCGTTGCTCCTAAGTCATATTCAGATTATGAAAATGAGGATAAAGTCAACATTCTCTTGTATTCTCGAGCTATGGTCGAATTTCATATTATTGAATAAAGGAAATTCAATAGTGACTTGAAAAGAGAGGGACGTTTGTGCCATTGTAATCAGGTGATGAGGTACAAATAGGTTTGTTGCGTTCTTGCATGCATCTATACGTTTGGGAGCTAGCGTCTGATTGCGTGGGTGTTCATGACGATCTCATTTCTTTGGTGGTTGAAGAATGTATTATTTTATATAGGTAGGTGGATAAATTTTCTTGCTGCATGCTGATTGGAGTGTGCGTTTCTGGATGTTAAAGCCGGAAGTGTTAAGTTGAAGTTAGATCGTTGAAATGTCAATGTTGATTGTGTTATTGTCCATGCTGCGCCATAGTTCTTTGAATTCGTGGGAATGTTTATATAGTTGGCGCTTGTCCTAGTAGCCGTTCAGTTGAATGTATGGCAATTGTCACATGCATGTGTTTGTGGCGGGAAAGTGATCTAACACGAATGAATAACTAAAAAAGCTACCAAATACTATTATACTAAGTATACTACTACTAACACAAACACTATACTAATTTTACAACATCAATTCCTCACATCCAGAAACGCACATTCCAATCGTTCCATTGATACCAGTTATGTCAAATTATGTAGACGAATTATGTCAAATTATGTCAAATTATATAGACGAATTATGTCAAATTATGTCACACCGATCAAATAAACTTTTAAATTATATTCACTATAATTTTAAATTAATTCACTATTTTATTAAATTTTGATAATGCAGAGAAATAAAACTATACATATTATAGAACTATTCATGTTTTTTTATGCGAGAGTTATATTTTGAAGAATTTATATCATTCGTTGTTTTGTTATTTATACATGAGCATCTGAAATTTCCAGCAAAATGAAAAATTGAAAAATTCAGTCCAAAAATAGCCGTTGGTAGCGCAGCTTTTAAAAAAATAATTTTTCGTCTTTCGAACGGCGTTTTCCTATTACTTTCCTTATTAAATTTCAGAACGACACTTGCCAGCGCTCGCCGGAAGTGCGAATTCCGTGTGACACAAAATAATCAGCAATTTGACGGGAGATTTATATCTGTATTTACCTCATCTGTGGTTAAATCTTCCGTATGATGACGTTGGACTTATGCCTGATTATACGCGTGATGGCACAGCGCGCGTTCAAACTTTCCCGCGAGGAATCGCTTCCGGTGGCGGCACTTCTTGTTCAATAGTTTTGGAAAGTTTGAACGCGCGCGCGCTGTGCCATCACGCGTATAATCCAAATATAAGTCCAACGTTATCATACGGAAGATTCAACCACAGAGTAAATACATATACAGAGTTGTAACTAGTGTACCCACTTTTTTTTGTGCGCATGCTCGGCAAGTTACTAGATGCATGCATCTGATTGGATGACGACTCGCTTCAGCTGCTCGTGGAACTTGCCGAGCACGCGCAGTTGATCATTTTTTGCCCAGTCGCCTGAAAAAAAGTGGGTACATGAAAACATAAGTTCCGCAGTGTTTACAACGGTCAGTTACAGCTCAGCATATGTATATTTACTCTGTGATTCAACCGTCACTTGTAACGCCGTCATCTGATGATCACACTCAGCGTGAAACTCAGAGTTGTATATTAATATATGCCTCCTTGCATGGCGATCTAAAATTTATAACAAAGATAATGAAATAATTATTGACAATAATATAAACAATTACATTTAAACAGATTATTACAATAATATACATTTAGTAAGTTAGTCAATTGGAAGTTACAATTATAAATGTCTTCGCCTGGCAGCCACTGGGTTTGATATAATTATTGACAATTGAATATAAACAATTACATTTAAACAGATTATTACAATTTTATACATTTTGTAAGTTAGTCAATTGGAAGTTAGAATTATAACTATAATAGCTATTATAGCTATAAATAGCTTACAATAATGTTTATTTCCCGAACCGGTTTGACATATTTTTACAAATGGCCAATCACATGCGAGATTCAAATTCTGAACTTAATCATGTGTGGAAGTGGGATTTGCAACTGATGTGACCAGAGGCTCTTCCTTCTAGTCTCTTGTTTCTGTCGCTTCGCTAAGAGCCACTGGAACCAAATCAAAGCTGATAGCCATGTATTATAATAACTTTAGCGGGCGTTGTAGCTATTTTGCGGGCTAAAATGAACAAATTAGCAGGCTAAAATACTTTTAGCCGACTGGTTGCTGGAATTAATAAAGTTGTGGGACTGGTTGTTGGAATAGATAAGGTTTAGGGACTGGTTGCTGGAATTAATAAGGTTTTTGGATTGGTTGCTGGAATTGACAAGGTTGTGGGACTGACTGCTGGAATAGATAAGGTTTTGGGACTGATTGTTGGAATTGATAAAGTTGTGGGACTGGTTGCTGGAATTGACAAGGTTTTGGAACTGCATGGTTGGTTGCTGGAATATAAGATTTTGGGACTGGATGGTTCTTGGAATTGGTAAGGTGTAGGACTGGTTGCTGGAATTGTGTAATCTTTGCTGCACAATTAAAACAGGCTGAATGTCGAGGTGCATAATACGTGAGACGTTGTGGTGCTTCTCTATTTCTCTGGGGACAATTTGTGAGGTTAGCACCGAGTATTGCTATATTGTAGTAGGGTACTGCCCAAACAAGAGCGGGCCATGTTACTGTATGGAGATTATGTGTAGATATGTTTGTATTGGTATTTATTGTTAGATTAAATAGGACATCGATCCCTGTACGTCGTTGGTCATGGTACGAGTTCTCCAAATGCCATTTCTTCAACCACACTTGGATCTTCTCGAGTTTTCGGGGTTTTTTCATTTGTCGTTCTGTATCATTTGAGTTTCTCTTTAGTTGACTTGATTAACATCATTAGGCAGTTCTATTCGTACGTGAAACCGAAGGAAATTTGGCGTCATCAGACGAGCAGGTTTGACCAACAAAGTTGACAGCAAAATTTGACCAACAAAGTTGGTGACTTGTAGCCTACAACAGCATTATCATGAACAATAACGTAATTCCATCTGTTGTCTCGAATAAATGTTTGGAGTTGATCTTGATGACAGGTTGACCTTTGATATATCAATATTGAAGAAATATGCAAGAAGATCTGTTCAGGCATAGGAGCATTGAGGAGAATTAAACGATTCGTTCTTCATGGTCATGCAAAGTTCTCTTGTTACATTATACAAATCATTAATTCAGCCATATTTTGATTATTGCTCTCCCCTGTGGGATACATGCGATAAAATATTAAAAGATAAATTGCAAATACTACAAAATTGTGCGGCCAGAGTTATCACTGGAGCAAGATATGATGATAGAATTAGATCGAGTGATCTTTTGGAAGGTTTAGGATGGGATAATCTACATGTTAGGCCCACCTAAGTTGACGAGTATCCTAATGTATAGTAAGATTTTACGGCTTTTTAGTATGGATGCAAACGATCTACAATATTTACAATAATTCAAGTAAGGATGGGTTTATTTCTTTCTGTTGACATACTTGAACTAGGCGGTGAACTTTTTAGTATTCGATATAGGGGTATTTCGTGAGTTTAACAGCCCTGTATGTTTCAGTAACGGTTTGTCAAGGCGATAAATTCATGTTGTTTGGACTGTGCAGGGAGGGGGGGGGGTGTTAGCTGGAAATGCACTTTCTGGGTTGGTAATTAATAGTTTATTAGCATGACCATAAATTTACAGTATTGCTAAAGCATTACAAACAATATATAGAAGAAACTATGATAAACTAGGACTATTTAACAATTAGACAACGAGGCCGAGTTGTCTATGAGCGAATAGTCAACGAGGCGAAGCCGAGTTGACTATTTGCTCATAGACAACGAGGCCGAATTTTCCTATGCATTTTACTTACACAGTATATATAATCGCTCATATGGTTGGGATGCATTACAGAAGCATTCCGTAAAAACGGAAGTAGACTGTATGCTTCATGGCTCACAAAAAACATTCCGCACACAGAAACGGCACAAAGGTTTGCATGGCTAACAAAACATTTCGCAAACACAAAAGCACAAGGTTTGGATGACTCACAAAAACATTCCGCAAACACGCAGAAAAACAAAGGTTACATCCAGCTACATAAAACCCGTCAGTGTTGTAAGCAATTCTCTTGGCCTAATTCTCGTCAGTATTGCAATTCAGTGCAGAATTTTGTTTTGACACAAAAAAATTACACAAAGTAACTATAAATGGTGAGAAACATTTCTAGAAATTTGGTTTTAGTGGAAGCTTCACGATTTCCGAGCTAAAAGATAAAGTAAACTATAATTTTTTAGAGGGGGCCAAATTCCTGAAGGGGGGCATATTTCCCGGCCAAATTTTCGGGGGGGGGGGATTTCCTGTAATACCGGAAGCAATGTGAAGCGGTGGGGGCAACTGGAGCAACCATTTCATAAGGGCACTTGCTTCTCAGCCATCATTTTTCTGGGTGGCAATATTTGTTAAAACTTTGCTGTATGGATACTCGATTACTTGTGGCTATTATGGGTCGGCAAATTTCGCCATTAAACCTTGCTGAGGGCGCAAATTAATTCAGTAAACGGACGTATATTGCTTGATTTACTGAGCATTAATTTTACTACAACTGGTTAAATATTAAGCAAAGATCGCTTAAACATTGCTTAAAATGTTAACTTATTATTAATTAACTTAAAAATCTCTCTATTTGTGTTTTCGTGTTTTTTTGTTTTTTGTTGAGTTAGTATTCTGTACACTATTCCGACCGACCGATAAAACTTACTAATAGTCCAAGGACTTTTATTGTCTCTGAGTATTTGGTTGCCTAGCTTGATAAGCCCGTATGGTTTCTCTAGGTTTTTACCAATACTACCTAGTCAACCTCAAAAAAACCCAAAACATATGTATGTGTGTATGTGTATGTATATATGTGTATATGCATATATATATATATGCATATTGTAAATAATTTTTATGGTTGGAATAAAAATTATTGTTGTTGTTGTTGTTGTTGTTGTTGTTGTTGTTGTTGTTGTTGTTGTTGTTGTTGTTGTAACTAACAGTTATAAATTCCAATTCTTGTGAATAACGCACAAATTTCAAAGTGCAGTTCCGGTAAAAAGGGCAATTATCTTCTTCATTCCGCTGGTTTGACTGATATTTGCAATCAGGGGGAATAACAACTTCTGGCCATACGGCAGCATTTCCCCCTAGCGATGGTAACTTCTAGTTATAAATGCTAGTATTCATGGAGGGGGCCCCCCATTCATGCTATTTCCACTTAAAGCCTGGTTCACTCTGGTCGTGATTCATCGGCGATCTATTGTATTCTTCTCCGACAGACAAAGCATTTTAGACACCAATATAAGTTTTTTAGAGGACAAAATATCTGAAATGTATCAATCGAGTTTATGCGCTATAAATTGATGTTATGTGCTATACATTGATGTTATGTACAGATACATCAATGTCATGAACCGATACAACTAAAAGGTAAACCAATACAACTAATTGATAAACCGATACAACTAAGAGATAAACCGATACAACCAAAAGATAAACCGATACAACTAAAAGATGAGGAAACGGAACTAAATACAAATAAAAGATGAGGAAACGGAAGTAAATACAACTAAAATATCAGGAAGCGAATGTAAATTGGAAAAACGGAAGTAGAGCGACTCGGCAAAATCGCGCGTGCTAAGTGGCGCCAAGCTAGTGAATACATATTGAAAAACATGGCAGAAGAGAGAAAGGGCAGAGTACTAGTGAGAGTACTGAGTACCAAATGTTCAGGATTTTGGTCAGTCAATCTTAAGCGCGGTGACCAATTTGCAGCATTCTTCGCAAACACGCGAAGAAATCACAAGGTGGGTCAGTGCAGCAGTTTACATCGTTATCCGAAGAACTGAATTCTCGTTTCCGAATACCACGTACTTAGAATTCGTCTGTATACCAAATAATGCGTCTGTGTATAACTAATGTGTGTATTATTCGGCGATTCTCAGTGGCGGCGCCAGGCTTCCAAATTTGAGGGGCAAACTCGAATTTTGGGGGGGCAAGATAGAATTTTTAAAAAGGTCGCCCCCCCCCCCAGGAAATTTGCCCCCCCCCCCTCTCAAAACGTGGCGATATTCCTAGGAATATCGCCTCCCAGGGGGGTGGGGCGAATACCCTAGGAATATCGCCCCTCTTTAGGACATTCGCGATGTGGTTTATTCAAATAATTTCGTGAGACTTTCATCTTATTATTGCCTTACACGTTTGAGAATTTAACTCTGCAAAACTAAAGCTTTTTTGTCTTTTTTAATTTGAAACGTATTATTAGAGTATTGGCAAGTTTTACCATTCAGAGATTTACAAACTAATATTGAAACTGTAAAAAACAGTTTCATGTATACGCGCATTCACTAATGAGTAATGACAACTTATAAGCCATACATTTTCCGATAACGACAGAACGCTTGTGTAGCCTTTAGTCGCTCTTAGTGACTAATAATTTTTTTTTGAGGGGGGGGGGCAAAATGGGGGGGGGGAAATAATTCTGGGGGGGCATTTGCCCCTCCCCTTGCCCCCCCCTGGCGCCGCCACTGGCGATTCTTATTGTTAACACACTCAATGTGCGTTCATACTCTTCTAATCTACGACAATAAAAGTCTGGCGAGTCACAATGAGTGCGACTTTGTTCAGCATTTCTTATTATATAAATCGACCAATTCACGAAAAAGTTTTCTGTATTTTGTTGTATGTTGGCGCGTCGCTCTACTTCCGTTTTCCCGATTTACTTCCGCTTCCTCATCTTTTAGTTGTATTTACTTCCGCCTCCTCATCTTTTCTTTGTATTTACTTCCGTTTCCTCATTTTTTAGTTGTACCGGTTTATCTTTTGGTTGTATCGGTTTATCTTTTGGTTGTATCGGTTTATCTTTTAGTTTATCGGTTTATCTTTTGGTTGTATCGGTTTATCTTTTAGTTGTGTCGTTTATCTTTTAGTTGTATCAGTTTATGACATTGATGTATTTGCACATAACATCAATTTATAGCGCATAATTCATAAACTCGATTGATACATTTCAGATCAGAATTTTGTCCGCTAAAAACGTCATACACCAATGACCAGAGACAATGGAAATCCCCGATTCTTACGACCAGTGTGAACCAGGTATTATGCCTGCTCGCATTCAAAACGTAGCTGGCAGGTTTTAGAAGGTTGGGCCGTTGGGGTTGAGGCACGGATAGCGAAAAAGTAGGAGGCCGATCCTTAAAACCGCAGGCTGATGGAACCCGAGCTAGAGTCTCTATGACGTAGCTATATATAACGGATTAACGTATAATCTGCTCACAACTGATTTCTAATCTTGATGAATCAAGTATTTTGCGAATTTCCGTGGGAGATAAACGGAAAAGGGGTGTCTGATTTATTTAATTCTTGCGTCAAATGTTTAAACTTTAAACCTAAAATTCTTAAAATATTAAAATAGTTTGAAACTTCAGCTATTTTTACCCATTTGTTTCACTTTTGATAAGCAAATTCGATGTGGTAAAGACAATAATATACTCTCAGAACTGAGATAATCTGCAAATTCAATTTTTCAAATAATTTCCCCGCAACATGTCATCATTTGATCAGGCACTTGACGTTTCATCAATATAGCACCGTAACCTTATACATGTCAACGCTTATCACAGATGCATAATTGTCGACACATGTATACAAACACGACACAGCTCGAATGTTCACGCATACAAAGAGAATAATGGGCCGACGAATAACAACGGAAACCGTACTTTACTGGTTCATTCAAACAATTGTAGTAATTAGTGTTATTCTTACTATATGTTTCTCGCTCAAGAGTGCTCTAGAGTCGGATCAAATTCATCGGCGTCTAAGGTGAGGTATTATCTATATTTCTGTATTTCTTTAATATTCACCATAGGTTTCCGAGATATTTTCTGATCGCAAATTTTGGTTTAAACCTGCACTAGCTTTGTTATTTCCTCGGTAAAATCCCACCCTATCTGAGTAACGGTTGTCGGTTGAAAGTTCTTGGTTTGAATAGAAACGAACGACCAGATCCGGCAATTCAGAAAATAATTCAGTATCATATCACGTTGCAAATAAAGAGTTGAACAGTTCTACATCAGCATGCCATTGTCTAAACTTTTAATTAATGTTAGGTTTTGTCCGAACAATATAACTACAGTAGTTATATATTATAGAAGTTAGTTTTTTTTAATAATATTTTGCGCTTAGTGGTTCGCGCGAAGTTGCAACGGGGACTGACGCATGTCGGCCACTCGTGTGCTTTATGCTTACACTTGCTTACAATTCAATTTGATACTCGCAACTATAATTATTAGGTTTCATACGTCGCACTATCGTCTAATTTAATTCAGACGAATTTAATTGAATGATTTAAATGCGACAGTAGTGCGTCTTATGAAACGAATTGAATTCGTCAGGTAAATTAAATTTCTCCAAGACGTTTTATCCGTCATTATGAGGCGCATATACAACGTCATGAAGCGCTTCTTCGTTTCATAGACGTCGTGTCGAATTAAATGCATAAATTATGATAACGTTTGGTTCCGATTCTGGGGTGGTTTTCTATTTCAATGTATAAATCCATGATTATTAATGAAATGAACTCGTCTGAGTTAAATTCGTCCCTTGAAACGAAATCATTTTAAACTCGACCAATCGACGAATGAAACAGGCCTTAGTTATATAGTTGTAATGATATTATTATATACTCTTTGTCAGTATTGTTAATTGCAAAAAGCAATGTAAATGCTTATTTATTGCGAAATATAATACAGTAGTCAATACAAAATTTTCATCGGGTATTGACAAAAACGTTAATTTGTATATGCTCTTGTATGGGTAATATACTAATATTGTATACACATGCGTATATATTGTATACACAGTATATTGTATATGCAAATTTTCAATAAACCCGGCTGTTCATACATGTATGTCAATTCCTGAGGCTAGTAGTTGAAGATTAACCTAACATTTTAACATGTCTTTTGTTTCCTATATCGCCTATAAATACTGTCACGGCGGGTAATATATGAAGAAACCCGAAAATATTGATTTGCATGACGATTTCACTTCATGGATATTTCTCATCATGCCAGTTTAGAATATTCAAAAACGTTAACGGCGTTGTCTATGCCAGATGGTCCCAGATGTGCTACACAGCACATCGATTTTCAATGCATTATTTTCAGTCTTTGCTTTAAATATTTTCAATCCGGAAGGCGTGTTCGTATACTAAGATTGCTTTATTTAGCTACAATATAACCGCATTTAATTAATTTAATAAAGTCTAACTGTCTAAAATTGTTTCTTCCCTAATTTTAATTGACATTTCCATATAATTATAGATGAGTTAATTTAAACTATAGATAATTGAGTTATACCACACTTTTTTTCCAATCGCCATTGAAATGAGATATTAAATCCTATTATATTATCTATACCTCCTACTCCTTATATACTGTTTGCTAAAGCATGTGTGCAATATAAAGTTTGACGTAATTGTGGTCTATATATGCAGATACATCAGAACGTTTTCGTCACGTATTCCAATATATGGCAAATTTTTACTTTGATGTTTCTATTGCCGGTGAATAAACATACCTGTGAAGAATCATTATTCTGATGTTGTGGTTAGAGATTTGATTGATTTAGCCATCGGGCAATGTAAAATGACGTCATGAGGAGGATGAAAAAATGTCGCGGTCACGCTTATAGTTCCGGTTTTGTGAAGTACGCACATTGACTGGCTGGGAAACCACAACAGCTATTGCCAATTACTGCGACCCCAATAGCACAAAACAATTATTACACACAGTAAACAATACTTGAATAATTAATATAGTGAACTAAAAACGCTACTTCATTACATAACTTTAAAAAACTATTAAAAAGACGGTGTGTATACGAGGTATAAACCTCTTATTCTCTTTCGTCCTCCACTATATGACTTCTTCACTTGTACTTATCTTTCTCTCTCAATCTTTATCTGTTTTCCACCCATGTATTTGTTTCGTGAGCATTCAGATAGAATTAGATGCCCTTGAAACAAAGAAGTGCGTTGTGTTTCGTTTCGATTGGAGTGGAAATCAGACTTTATTAATACTCTTAAATAATTATATTGTATATATGTGTTGCTGTAAATAGTGCATGTATTGACTAAATATTGAATTAATATACTGTAGTTTAAAGTTGCAAGACCCCACTGAAAAACACATCGGTCATGTGGGTATCCTGGATAAATATGAAGATAATAATAATAATAATAATAATAATAATAATAATAATAATAATAATAATAATAATAATAATAATAAGTCCACAGCAGCCACATGCTACTGGAAGGCTCCGACCGGAATTGCGTTATATGCACACACTTTTCCATGAACGAAGATCCTCATTCTTCAACGTCGTACGTATTTTCTATTTACTCGTTTGAGCGCCGCGGCGCTTTTTAAATTTTCAGAGCTTCAGATGCGGCGCTCAATCGGGGGCGGCGCTCTTAAGAAAGTTTTATTTGTGAATTACCATAACAAGAACTTTTAACAATAAAATAAACAAAATTTTAAATGTCTTTGTCACTAAATGTCTCCATTTTGACGCCGGCAAGTTTTTACACTGCTTAGTTTAGTGCGTCATTCGGGGGCGGCGCTCTTTAAAAAAATTTGATCAAATGCGGCGCTCATTTGGGGGCGGCGGCACTCAATCGGGGGCGGCGGCACTCAATCGGGGGCGGCGCTCACATATTCTTGTTGCTCGGATTCTGTATGATTTTTTGGGGGTGACGTATTAAATTTCATGTATTGTATATTGGTACGAGATAGGGTTAGATTATTTCTTTTGTCTTTCACTCTGTCGATGAGGAGTTGAAAGGATTTTTATGACAATAAAAAAGGATCAAAAAAATTTTCTGGTCCAACATTAGCTATACTAAGGTTCAAAAAAATTTTTTCGAGACAAATTCCTGTTAAAACACCGGGATAAAACCCTTTTTTTCGATCAATAAATGTAAAATTTTCGTTTAGAAAATTTTTTCTCATACCCTTATTTATATAAAAAAACGTTCGAAATTATTTTTTTAGTTTTTGCAAATTTGGGGGGCCCCCTTAAACTGGGGCCCTGGGGCAAATTGCCCCCAGTG
>CACRXK020006721.1:0-24566 GCA_902702795.2 Paramuricea clavata | reverse complement strand
ATTTGCCCCCCCCCCCCCTTGCCCCCCCCTGGCGCCGCCACTGTTGGAGACTGGCATGCTGGTGTCAAATTGTTGAGTGTAAGTGCTTCTAATGTTGCAAATGTTTCCATTTGGAGCTGACTAAGATGTTCTGACAGTCTCATTTAGTTAATCTCCTACATATGAAGGACAAATACATTAGTTTGAATAATTAACTTATAGTTTATACTATTTATCTTTTAGCTCATTTTTGCTAGATTCTTCTCTGGGAAATCCAGCAATGACATTTCCACCATGTTTGCAGATCGCACTGTCATAAATCGCCGCAATGTTACTGCGGATGTATCATAATCATACAAACCAAACAGGGACTTTCTTATGATTGTGTTCCAGTCTAGAGTTTATGGCAGTGTTAGGAATGGAAAGCAAAGCATCTTTACCAACAAAGATCGATTTTCCACCAAACTTGAAGGAATTGTCAAAGTCAGAAAAACTGAAGTATTTACATGAACTATCAGCTAAAGTTGTAGATACATTTGTTTTTAAGACCAACTCCTCAATTAATTATGTTATTGGTAGTGTCCTGACACAAGAAGAGAGAGACGCATTGCAACAGCAGCAATTGACACCAGATGGTCGATTCCCCTGTCGATTTTCAGGATGCGACAAATCCTTTAAATACAATGGCATGAGTCGAAAGAAACATGGGGCATCACATAACCCTCCTGTAATGGCAGAAGAACCTGCAATCTCTGTAAGCCTATGCAAACCACCACCTCCATCTGGAGAATCAAAAGAACCAGATGATGCATACAACTACAACTGTGCTCTTCTTGCTGATAGTTATTTGTTTTTCAATTTCCTTGATGCCATTAAGGAGGGTGATGGGGCGCGGCTAATGAGGCAGTACAAGTATTTTATGCTTTTTTGCAAAGCAGACGGATGCCATAGCACGAAATATGCGCTAGAATGCCTTTATCAGTTCTTTCTCATCCATGGAGAGTTGTCACAGAGAGACAGTGAGCGATTCATTTGGAAAAGGTCAATCAACAATCATGGAAAGAAAGGTTACAACATCCCACTCGATGAAGCAACCGAGCATAGTAATAACTTTGTAAAGCAAGGTATTAAAAACCTTGGCCCAAACATCAGCGAGGCAGCTGTTGCACGCATATGCAAATGTGAAAGCGCTACAAGATCCATTCTTGACAATTTGGATGAGTCCATATCACGACATAAGCATAGCGGTAAACACTCCAAGCCATCTTCTTCCATGGATCTACAAGAATTGGTAACAAAGGCATTCAACTTTAATATACTTAAAGAACAACCAGGCAGAAAGTATCATCATTTTAAAGACTTTCAGGTGGATCGCCTGAGTGATCTTGATTCAAATGACTTGTATAGTTGGATCAGCAAACACAAAAAGAATGTTGCTCTTGGTGTAAAGGCGAGGTGACTCTTATAAAACATTATTTCTCTGTTACGCCTGTTTGGTAAGGTTTCTTTCTAACCAACTAATGGTATATACTGGGCCACCAAGATCTTTTACGGGGCCCAGGGCACATTTGTTTCAGGGGCCACCTCATTCTCGTACCAAGAGCCCTTCTTACTTGCGGTCAACGGAGCGCGACGAGGGGCTCTGGTCAAATCCATATCAAACTGGCATCTGATTGGCTACAACGAAGGTTATTGTTCTAATACTGGATATATTCTTTTACCATGTTGTCATGGTATCCGGTTTTGGATTTGGCCAGAGCCCCTCGTCGCGCTGCACATAAGAAGGGCTCTGGGTACGAGAATGGGGCCACCTATTCCCAACGTTTTAATTGCTCTTGTGGCACTTTCCACAACCTTTTCCATACCAAATTTCAGTAGTTTGCCTGAAAACACTGTATTTCGTCTGAAAAACAGAAATATTTCACCCGAAAAAAAATACTGGGGCTCCATAAAAAATAACTTGGGGCCCCCAGAGACCCATGGCCCGGGTAAATTCTGCCCCCTCTCTCGGAGGGCCTGAGTATACAGCAGGCTTGTTATGTGAGAAGAACCGGGTTTCTTAGAAAGACTTTCAAATTTGAACTGTTATTATATATTAATTATAACTTGTTTTGAAATTGATTGAGATCACATACAGGTACTAAACATGCATGTATATAACTAGAGCAGACTGCATACACATAGTATTTCCAGGAACTGTAAATATGCTTAGTTGATGTAAACACATTTCTAAGAATAGTGTGCATGAAATAAATAAAGTTAGGATATACTTACCCATGAATGCAGTTATTTTATTTAATAGATAATGAAATTCCACAAAGAAGTAGACAGTTATATATTGCATTATTTGGTTACATTGTAAAATATCAAGGGAAAGACCAATTTGTACAACTAAAGTTCAGTTTTACTTTAACACAGATACAATGATTTCTTCATCTTGAGAGTCTGAAGACATGTCATGCTCATCTATTAATGAGTCCTGTAATTGTGAAAGTGACAAATTTTCTACAATCATATCAAACATGTCATTATCTTGAAGAATTTCTTGCCAATCATCAAGTAGTTCGTCATCAAACTCGTACATATCCAAAACTGATTCACCTCTTGAATCATGCAAATGCTCATCTACCTATTGGTCACCAAATACACTGTTGATAATGTTTAATATCTTTTCAGCATGTCCCTTGTCCCAAATTTCGACAGCACTACAAACATCAGACATGGTAAAAATCTGATCAATGTTATTCAAAACTTGAGTTATCTGATGTTCAGAAAACCCTAACATGAGTCGAATGTTTGTTAAAGTTTTGATTTCTGTTTTTGCAGTTTTTTAGCAAGTTCAATAAGAAGTTTCTTCTGGTATTGTATCAGAGCATTCTCAATCAACTTCTGTTCATTGCTAACGTCTCGTTTACTCCCACTAAACAGTACATCCTTGTAACAATCAGTGATTGGGTATTTTGTATACTGCCCACAGTCTGCTTGTCCACATTCACAAATAGATGCACAGTTGTCACAACAAAGATGCAGATAAAGTGGCAATTTACAATCAGCTTCAAAATGATCCAGAAGAGTTTTTCTCCTGCAATCTTTAGTTTTGACAAATGATTTTATGTTCATGTCAACATGATTTAGAAGAATTCCATGATATAAAATGAATGTACTGCTCTGCACCCCCATCTCTTCCAGCACGTCCAGTCTCCTGTACATATGCTTCAATGGTTTTTTATGGTCCATAATGTATGACACGATGTACTGCCTTACAGTCAACACCCATGCCGAAAGCAATAGTTGCAACTAAAATTCGAATTGTTCCATTTTCATTTTGAAAAGATTCAAGGATACATTTTTTGTTATCCTCCGGGGTGCAGAAGTGAAGCATTTCCATAAGAACATTCTTGTCTTCTCTGGCAAACATATAGTTCCCCAAAATTTCCTTAAGGGTGGCATATATAATAGAACATTGCTTGATTGTTTGGCAGTATATAATAGTCCTTTCACATTGCTTTTCTTTAGACTTTAACTCATCAGCTAGCCAAGTAAAATAAAACTCCAACTCTGTGTCCTTGTGCATACACTCCACAGCATATGATACATTCAGCTTATTTGGACTCTCTTCAATTTTAAAACAGTCATCCATGCACAGAATACTCAATATGCATTCTTTAGTCAGATGTGTTGCTGTAGCTGTAAGGGCAATCACTGGAACATTTGGTGCTAATGACCTGAGTTCATATAACTTGCTGTATGTTTCACGGAATGCAGCCTTTTTGTTATCTTGTGATATCCCCCTGGGAAGGGAAAGTATAAAAAAAAATTAAACCACTTCTATTTCTAGTCATGCATCAATACATTACTTATTAAGGTTATTAATAGTTCAACTACCATAAATTGATGATATAAATATTGATCCCAACACCTACCTGAAGTGTTAAGGATTAACACATTGTTTGGAAACTGTCATTTAGGCATAGGGAACATTCATTTAGTATGTTGTCTATGTATGCAATGTAGTATTAAATTATGCCCACTGCATATGTAGTAAATGACGTCCACAAGGTTTAATAATTGACTGCTGTACTTATAATATACGGTATTTAAATTGTATGTTTTTACAACAAGGCAGGGAAATTCAAATTCATTGTCATATTTGAGTCGTATATAAATAATATATTATATAAATTACATAATCAAACATAAAATTATTATACTAAACCGAATCAAACATGTATTTACCATATTTTAGAACATTTTCTGATTTTCACTATGAATCGCTAAAATTAGTTAGCTTTTAATATATCGTTTAAAATTATAAATTTTAACTAAACTCACCACTGTCTGATAACATGGGCCTCGTCGACTGCTAGAGCACATAATCTTGTCGAGTAAACTTTACTATTAAGCATATTTCTCCATCGAGGGTTCAGTATCCACGCTTCTGGCGTGCCATAAACGATAGAATATTCACCAGCTTCGACACCATCGCAATCTTCTTCCATGCACGAGCTTATATTAACCGCGCTTACTCCCAGACTTGTAAGGTGTTCTACTTGATCATCCATAAGACTTAACAACGGGGAGACAACTGCCACAATATGACCTGGGTATCTGTACACCTCGTCTATTACAAACGGAAGTGCCTGGTACATGAGCGATTTTCCAAAGCCAGTGGGCAAATTTACAAACACGTCTTTCTTTTCAATAATTACTGTTCGAATCGCTGTTTTCTGATGCGGATTAAGGCAGCGAATGTTGAATTTGTGAGCAGCAATATCGAATGTTTTTTCCAGAGAAGCCATATTGTTCAGTGATTTTCGGCTCAGAATACGTCTGAAACATTGATTGTGATTGGCTCTGTAATATGGCGGCAAAATGTTCCGAAATATGGAACCTTGATTGTCATTGGCTAAGCAGGCAGAAAGGAATGTTGTTCGAAAGCTAGCAGCCTGTGAGTGGGAATACCCGCGAACAGGCTACGAGGGAGACTAATTTAATGCCAGCACAAGAAAAAAAAAATGCTCTGTATTTGTGTTATTTGTTGGCTAACAACGTTTAGGAAATACAAGGTTTTAGAAAGACAAAAACCAAAGCAACCACGAATGATAAGCAAAGTCAAAAACAAACTATCAGTAATATATCCAGCAGATATAACTTAAGTGTATTTTAAAGAAACCAGAATTCGAACGAGATATTTTCGCGCCAAAACCGGTCAACATTTAAAGCCTGTCGGTCATACTGATTTCGAAAACAACCGATCAAATACTATCAAATTCAACATCTCAAAAGAAAAAGATCTGAGGTTTAAGAGTAAAATTAATACGAAATCGAGGTAGAAAGATATCGCCAAAATAGGCACAGACAAAAATAATTTGCCAAACGATCATAAATAAGCACACTCACTTCATAACAGGGCGACAGACGTTGCGAAGAGAATGCTTTGCTCGAAAATGTGCTCACCCCTTCGATCGATATGAAGTGCATTTTCTCGGCAATCATTGCAACGATTTCTCTCATTTCTTACACAAATATCGTTAAAACAAACCTCGTCAAAATTACTTTGTTGAAATTGCGATTTGCAATACGTAAACAAGTGTAAATTAGTAAATTGTGCCACCCCAAAGAATCGTGGCCTCATGGCCGCCATTTCAACAAAAATGAAGAAGATATTCAACTACCAGCATGCATTGCGGCCCGATTTGCTATAAGGTTAAAGGACCATTGCCACTCTTCATGAAAATATCAAATTCTCTTGACAGATAAGCAGCGTAAAGAATCTGGAATCTCGTTTAAATAAGTTTTTGGACAAGAAGAAATTCCCTGAAGGTTTTCAAGATACTAAAACTGTAAGATTTTCTTTGATAAACGTCTGTGAGATTTTCTTTGATAAACACTATATTCTCCATACCGTATTGAGCCCCATCAACCGCGAATGCTTCCTCTCGTTAGCCTGCGCGTAGACTCATGACATCGATCAAGACTACGCGCAGACCTATATCTCGCTCTTGTAGTCGCATTTCTGAATATATTATATTATATTGTAAACTTTAGGTGGCCGGACATTTTGCCGAAAGACACTTTGCCGAAAGACATTTTGCCGAACGATTTACGTTACCGTCAATTTTGTGATTACAGAAACTTTGATAGTGAAGTATAGTTTCGTTTTATATTCTTTCAAGTTTTTGAGAAGTTTACCGAAATTTCGCAATATAAAGAATAACATCATGTCATCATTCAACATAATTGATGAATGCGATTTCCCCGAATTGAAAACTGTGAATGTATTCCATGATTCTCGAACTGAAATTCGCTTACGTCGTTGTCTTCGTATACGCTTGTTTGTTTACGACCTGACGTCAAAATACGTTCCTAACAAATGAGTCATCCGTTGCACAAACAAGCTACCAATAGTCAATATGGTTATGTACTGCTAACGACCCATTATGCACTGCTAATGACCATATAGTGCTTATTTTACACAATGTGTAACACAATGGTTGGGAATTACAAAGTTGAGAAATGAGGCACAGTCCCAAACATTTTGACGAAATAGCATCTCTATTTTCGGCAAGTTGTCCTTTCGGCAAACTGTCCATTCGGCAAAATGTACATTCGGCAAAACGTCCGTTCGGCAAAACGTCCGTCGGCAAAATGTCCGTTTGGCAAAATGTCCGTTCGGCAAAATGTCTTTCGGCAAAGTGTCTTTTTTGGCAAAATGTCCAGGTACCAAACTTTATTGGACTGTAAAACCAACCACGTATACAGGGCTTCTGCGCTTATTGCTCTCAGAAGCCCTGGGATAATCCAAACCAGAACAGTCTCGTTCCGCGAGCCTGCGATCCTTGGGGAGGCTACGAAGGTCCCGTTTACACTATACCCAGTATACCGGATTGCATCGTAGCGACGCGATTTCTGTACCGGATTGGGCTGTTGTTTACCATGGCCAGAAATGGAGTCCAACATGGCTGCCAAGCATGCGCATTTTGACTCAAAATAAAAATTCAAAATGGCGTCTTCTTATATAATTTGAATGGGAATAATGCAAAATTTGTATTTTTGATAACTTACGGTTGAGAAATCCGAAATGTGCATATCTAAAACTTCACCGATTCTGTCCAACTTTTATCCGTAAAAAAATTGGTAACACTCGAGTTGTCTAAGTATGTTCCCGAGCAATCAATATCTCTGCCTAGTCTCTGCATAGGAAAGTATGTGATTTCGACATATTCGGTATTTTGCAGGTCCAATTTCAACTCGTTCTTTACAGATATCGTCAAATGTGCATATCTGAATTGCTTCGTACAGTATTCCTCTTTATTATTGTCACTTGTGTGAAGCGTAAAAGTATACACTAGTATGTTCCCCAAAGCGATGAATTGCATGTATTTTGTAGAGAGGTGTCTGTCCAATTGTGATGAGAAATGCACCATATTTTGCACAAAAATATCACAACTTTCGTACCAAGAGTTATATTTGTTGTCCGCCATTGCTTTTATAAAGCTGTTGCTACGTTACAATGGTTTTAACCGCTGTCAATATAGGCTGTAGTCTCGTAAACATTCTAAAATTCGCGGGATTTCGTAATAATTTTGATTTGCCGACTTCAAAACATTTATAACTATTGAGTATTGGCAGACTTTTGAAATTTGAGGATCGATCAAGACTCGGTTGGCGTAAAGTTTGTTATATTTTATAATTTTGTTTGTTTTCTATATATCTGGTTGTATTTGCAATGTCGGATATTCCGCCTTTGCGCCCTATGTATACTTGTTTGCAATGGAAATTATGTGTTGAAAGCCATTCATTAGCTTATCTCTTCTTATTTTCAATTTATAAATCTGCCGTGCTCAGATTATTTAGTTCTCGGTAAAATTCACTGAGCTATACTAGTAAAAATAAACAGCCATTTTGCCAAAACTGAACCACTGATCTGTACAGTGTATTGCATTATCAAGAAAACATGAGCCCGCGCGCCCGACCGCTTGATGTCCTCCATTTCTGGCCATGAAACCTTACAAAAACCCGATGACCATGCACCATTATACATATAGCCGACATTCTCTCAAACCACGTACCCACCTCGCATCAGATCCATTCACAACTATTGAACATCGTGTTTTCATGACTCGCACTCATGTCATGCAAACACGAGATGTATGAATAGTTGTTCCATACCACCGTGAATGTCGCAGAAGTTATCATGGTGATGGATACAATTTCACATGTATAAAATGTCCTAATAGGATAAAACTTATACAAAATCGCGAATAAACAACGTGCTCGATATATAAGTTTCCGAAAACCATCGAAATTTTTCTCATTTTAGACATAGTTGAATGTTCTGAACCGACCAGCAACGATTGTGATTTGAACGCGAATTGTATCAACACCAATGGTTCCTACAACTGTGCTTGTCTCACTGGTTATGCAGGAAATGGTAAAGAATGCTCAGGTAAACAACCATGTATACGTATGGCTAAATCAATACTTTCAATTATGTATTGTTGGTGGCGGTGTTCCTGTGGAGGTCGTTGTTATTGCGTTTCGTTTTCGCTATTGTTTTTTTTCCTGCTATTGCCACCATGCATCTGCTGTCGCTTTTTGATTTGTTGTCATTCATATTGTTATTTGTGGTAGCTGATTTGTTGTTTGTTGATATTTATAGTGTACTTATCGAAAACAATGAACAGTATTTCGCAAAGTGATTTGTTTTTAACAAACTTGAGAAATTTTATAGCAAGGGATTTGTGCAAGAGTAAAGAATATGTGGAAATATATTCCTGTTGCTTGATGAGAGGGAACTTGAAAATTTAACAATTATACCATGTGCTCGAATCGTACGATGGGCTGAAAGCTAGAAATATTAGACCTAGAATGCGTGCTATTTCACGTGACAGGTGTCCAAATTGAAAACAAAAATGCCCTTATAAATCCGCCATGTTGAATTTGAGCATTGGAGTGCCAACTACAAAGTATAAATGTTTCTGTCCTTATGACAGCATCCAGTTAAAAATAGAGATCAGGAATGCGACCGCAAAAGACAAGGACCGTGGACGCAAAAAACGTAGGACGAACGTTTTATTGTCGTATCGAAAGATTGTTTTGTGAATTCCGTTAAATATTATGTAAATTTCTTGTTAAAATACACGAAAAAACTGAAAGCTATTTGTTCCACGTAAAATCGTCTTGACTTTTCTCTCATTTGAGAAACATTTGGTCCTTTGGAGCCGGATCTAGAGTGGAGAAATAGCGATATTTCACCACGAATTTGACTCAAAAAATTTGACTATTAAATGGCGACAAACGAAAACATTCTTCGAGAACGAAAGAAATTGGGGAAAGGAAGACTTACGAAAGCGAGAACTCAACTAAAAAGCTTGCTGAACACTCAATTATACGGACAGTTAACGAGTTAAGGCCGGATTCCACGAGGCGGAATTTTTCGACCGAAGCGAAATTTCTCTTTGTGTTTTTACAATTAGTTCTGACAAAGAGAAATTTCGATTCGGTCGAAAAATTTCGCCTAGTGGAAAACCGCCTTAAGAATACTATTCGACGAGCTATTAACAAGGTAAGCTCAGAATATGACATTATGGAAAAATTATTGCTTTAAAGGAAATTTATGCTGTTAGTACATCCCACGACGAAAATACGGACACGTTAATTGAAAATCTCGATAAAGAGCTTGAAGAAATTGGAGCTCTGGTTGACGCAAGCCAGAAATTAGCCTACGAACATATAAAACAGCGAGAAGACAACGGTGAAACAGGTTCTGTATCGTTATCAGCTGTATCGAAACCTCTTTCAGTCGAAGAACAGATACATCCTAAAGTTAAAGATACAAGAAGAACAACGACGAAGAAGAAGAAGAGTTAGAACAACGACATGTTGAACTAAAGGATAGACTATTGCAATTCCAGCAAGAACAAAGACAGAAAGAAGATGAGTTGCAAAAACGAACAGCTGAACTTGAGCTTACAAAACGACGAGCTGAAGAAGCACGAAAAATAACTGAATTAAAACAAATTAGAGCGGAAACCGCTGATTATACCTCCAATTCCCACCACGACAGTTTAGAGAACACTCTCAATAATATCAATTTGGTTCCACCCACACATTCAGTGCAACCTATTTGTAGAGAAACAGCGAAAAGAAATGGAACAGTTAAATTGAAAGGTGGATTTACCAAACTTTTCAGGCGAAAATAAGGCAGACTATGAGTCATGGAAAGCTGCATTCATGTCCATCATCGATAAAGCAGAGATTCCAGTTAGTGAAAAGATGTTACGCCTCCAAAGTAGTTTATCTGGTAAAGCATTTGTTATGGTCAAAGACCTTGGCTATTCACTGAATGCATATGAGAGAGCAAAGTCCAAACTGGAAAAGAAATATGGCGGAGAAAGACGACTGATGATTAAACATTTAACAGCCTTGCGTGATATGCCAAAGATTAAGTCACGGAACCTTGAAGACATGGAACACTTTCTGGTCATTTTGGAACGTGTCATGATTGCATTGCAAGACAGTGGACCGGGTAGAGAACTGACAGGGCAAAATTTAAATCTCACCGCAAAAGAGAAGTTATCACAAAGAGATGTTCAAGCATACAAATACTGGCTTAATGAACATTCCAATAAAAAATTACCTTGAAACCCTAATTGAATGGGTCGAACTTCAAGTTCAAATTATGGAAGAAGCCCAAGAAGAGACAAGTGGCCTAGGAACCAAGCCAGAGGAGCGGAAATACCTCAGAGGCAATGACAGACGTCACAACCGGGGATTTAACAACACACACAAGCCGACCAGTTGCATTGTTACCTCGTGCAAAGAAAATCATCCACCATGGGTGTGTGGTGCATTCCAAGCTTTGGCAGTATCGCAAAGAAAGGAACTAATCAGCAACAGTAAACGCTGCTTTAGGTGTCTTGCAGCTGGTTACCTCAAAAGAGATTGCCCTAATGTAAGTCGGTGTGGTTTAAATGGGCGCAACAGCGACGAACATAGTCGATATCTCCATGAAGATAGCCACCAACCGCATGAGACAAACCAACCCAAGCCAGGACAACACCCAGGAAACAACCAGCGAGACGAGACAAGTAATCGAAATGAAGCAACAGCCGAGACCAGAACACATACAACCAGGCAAGCCGACTATGTATCACTTATGGTTTTACCAGCAGTGATTAGTAATGGTACAAAATTAACACTAAAGGATGAATTTAATGATAGACAACTGTTCAACTGGTTCATATGTGTCTGATGCCGCAGCGGAAGAACTTACGCTACAAGAGAAAAGCCAAAAACTTACAATTTCAGGAACAGGCGGTACAGAGGTTAAGAAACATTCACGTCAAGTTGAAGTGATGGTAACCAGTCTCGACAAAAAGTTTTCTGCTAATCTACAAGCCAATGTTCTAGATAATATATCGGGCGACACCCCGGCGTTTGAGTGGTCCAAGCTGAAGAAAGAGTGGCCCCATCTACAATCAATCCCGTTCCCGAATGTTGCGAAGCGTCGACAAATTGATGTCCTTATTGGATCAGACAACCCCATATTTCACCATATTCTACAAGAGGTACATGGAACTAAAGCGAGAGATCCAATTGCACGCAAGACAAGTCTCGGTTGGGTTTGTTCTGGACCTACGCTTACCGAACAGTTTCGACGATCATCCAAATCCTATTTCACACGCACCTACCGCACTAATCAGACCGAAGAACAAGGTCCTAATGATATTCTACGACGGTTTTGGGAGCTAGAAGCCATCGGTATTCGAGATGAAACGGAAAGAGAATTGAAGCCAGACGAGAAGGCAGCAGTAGCCCAAGTAACAGAAACATTACGTTTGAGAGACGGTCGATACGAGATGCCAATTCCGTGGAAAAGAGGCGAGCCACACCTAGTAAACAACTGCGAAATGGCTTTAAACAGACTCAAGACCCAAGAAAGATCCCTAGTACGAAAAGGTTCCGAAGTAGCAAACGCATATGACGAGATCATCAAGGATTACGAAAGAAAAGGCTATGTTAAAAAAGTGCCCAAGAGCAATGAACTTGAACAGTGGTTTCTCCCACATTTCCCAGTGATAAGACAGGATCGAACAGCAACTAAAGTGCGTATGGTCTTTGATGCCGCTGCCAAAGACAACGGGAAATGTCTCAATGATGCTGTGCGACCTGGTCCGAAACTTCAAAGAGAGTTAACTGATGTATTGACACACTTTCGACGAGCCCCTATAGCCCTATCTGGAGACATCTCGGAGATGTTTCTACAAGTTGGTCTTATTGAGGAAGATCGACGTTACCACAGGTTTCTCTGGCGCGACTTTGATTCAAGAAAAGTTCCAGATCACTACGAGTTTAAACGACTCCTGTTTGGCTTCCCCATTCTGTGCACAACACGTTGTGCACACCCACGCGAAAGTTCACGCTGCAGATTACCCTCATGCTGCAGAAACTGTTGACAATTCTATGTATGTGGACGATGTGTTAGACTCATTTGAGACGGTAGACGAGGCTATACAACTACGACATGAGCTGTCAGAGTTGCTTGCTCTGTGCAATTTCAAGCTGAGAAAATAGTCATCCAATGATTCCACCGTCCTGAACGACATTCCGACAGAAGACCGTCTGCAGAGCTTTGAGATCCATGACACAGAGGAGTCCCCCAAGACAAAGACTCTCGGTGTACTGTGGGAATCAACGAGGGATGTTTTTACTTTCCGGGTCCAACCACCCAATGTGGATATGAAGTTGACCAAAAGAAACGTTCTCAGCACTACAGCGACTATCTTTGACCCACTGCAGTTCTTGGCCCCCTTCACCCTACGTGCTAAGATTTTGATGCAGGAAATCTGGATAGCTGGAATCGGTTGGGATGATATCCTTACGGACGGATTGATTTTCAAATGGAAAAAATGGGTCTCGGAACTACGTGAATTATCGCAGGTCTCTATTCCTCGAAGTCTTCGTCTATCCAGTCCTTCCCAAAGTCGATTACACGTATTTTCAGATGCATCAAAAGAAGCTTATGCTACGGTAGCCTACTTAGTTTGTCGATATTCTGAGGAGAGCAGTACCTCGAGAATTGTTGCGTCGAAAAGTAGAGTGGCACCAACAAAAGCAGTGACGATACCACGGCTAGAGCTCATGGGTGCAGTTCTTTCCATTCGACTGGCAAAGAATATTAGCAAGACCTTAGAAGTTGGAGAACCTATATTCTGGACTGACTCGACAAACGTGCTGTACTGGATACGAAACCAAGTCGTGATTTCAAGCCGTTTGTAGCCAACCGAATCGGTGAAATTCACAAATCCACTAACCCACAGCAGTGGAGACATATACCTGGAGAGTCGAATCCAGCAGACCTGCCAACGAGATTATTGTCAGCCAAAGACATAGCAAACAACAAATTGTGGAAGAAGGACCAGAAATTCGACAACAAGACGAGTCAACATGGCCCCCTCAAATTCCCAACGAAGAAGTTCAGAGAAATATTGCCGAAGGCGAAAGACGAAAGGTTAACGTTACTCACACAACAAGGGACAGTTCAAACCAAAGTCTCATTGATCCAAATCGTTTCTTGAGCTTTCAAAGATTAGTGCGCGTCACCGGATGGGTTCGACGTTTCCTGAGTAATTGCAAACAGCCTAACGAAAACCGAAAAAAAAGACGGACGCTTCGAGCACAAGAATTACAGCAAGCAGAGACATATTGGCTTAAACGAATACAGAGCGAGGCGTTTTCCGACGGTGTAAAAGAAAAGTGTTTGATTCAATTAAATCCAAAGAAAGACGAGAATGGTTTATTACGATCTGACGGCCGATTACGCAACGCCACTGACGTGCCATATGGTGTTAGACACCCCATTTTATTACCCAAAGATCATACTGTAACACGTCTGATAATTATAAGTACACACGAAAATCTCGGACACGGTTCCGTTGTTGAACATGTTCTGACTGAGCTGCGTGCCCGATTCTGGATAATCAAAGGAAGACGAAGTGTGCGAAATACGATTGAAAAGTGTCCTGGCTGTCGTAGACGATTCACCGGAAAACCAACTACTCAAATGATGGCTCCGTTACCGATGTCAAGATTGCAATGCCCCCTACGAGCCTTTGAACGCGTTGGTGTGGATTACGGCGAACCATACTTGACCAAACAGGGAAGAGGCAAGACAAGAGCAAAACGTTACCTGTGTCTATTTACTTGTCTTACTAAACGGGCTGTACATTTGGAAATGGCGTATTCCCTGGATACAGATTCCTTTATAAACGCGTTTACCAGGATGGTAGCAAGGAGGGGGAAGCCGACATACGTAGTTTCTGATAACGGTACCGACTTTGTTGGAGCGGAACGAGAACTGCGAGAGTTAGTAGAAGCATTTGATCTAGAAAAAATTACACACAAGACAACACAAGATTATTCTATGGAGTGGAAGTTCAATGCACCATCGGCCCCACACTTCGGTGGTGTATTCGAGGCAATGATCAAGAGTGCTAAAAAAGCCATAAAAGCTAATCTTGGAAGTGCGGACATTACCGACGAGGAACTTCATACTGCCATTTGGGATGCAGAACGTTTATTAAACTCACGACTAATCACCTTCATCAGTTCAGATCCTGAAGATCTTTCCCCGTTGACTCCGAGCCATTTCCTTATCGGATATTTGCTCCTGAAACCGCAGATCGAGATGAAGTTTCCAACCCCCGAAAGCGTTGGCATCGTGTACAGCAGTTGGTGGGGCAGTATTGGAAACGCTGGAGGAGAGAGTTTCTGCCGAGCTTAAATACACGAAAGAAGTGGTTTCATCCGACACACAACCTAAAGGAGGACGACGTAGTGATGTTAGTAGAGCCGAATGCAAAGAGAGGAGAATGGCCTCTTGGTCGAGTTATCTAAGTATTTCCTGGAAATGATTGATTGGTACGAGTTGTAAGGATAAAAACGAAAGACGGTAAATACTTGCGTCCGGTGCACCGGTTGTGCCCTTTTGAATACGCAGGAGACAATTCATAACGCTCGGACTGTTACCTAAGACATTGAACACATCGCAGTTATATATTAACTAGTTTGTTAGTTGGGTTCGAATGTTTTTACATTCGGGATGGGGATGTTTCTGTCCTTATGACAGCATCCAGTTAGAAAAAGAGATTAAGGAATGCGACCGCAAGAGACAAGGAGCGCGGACGCAAAAAACGTAGGACGAACGTTTTATTGTCGCATCGAAAGATTGTTTTGTGAATTCCGTTAAATATTATGTAAATTTCTTGTTAAAATACACGAAAAAACTGAAAGCTATTTGTTCCTCGTAAAATCGTCTTGACTTTTCTCACAATGGAGAAACAATAAACAAAGCTAAAACTAAGTTTTCATCGTCAAAAGGTTTTGTCTTCCTCTAATTTGTAGTTTGGGGATATATTTTGTAATATTAAGTTCTTTAAAGGCTCGAAGCAAATGTCTGTGCAGTCACTGAGAAAAACAGTGAAAATCGTGCAGCCTTGTAAAAACAAAGTAGTTTCGTGTGTTAAAATGTAATTTACTCATAAAACATTTTTGCATGCTCTGATCAAACTGCTTTGCTAATATTTTAGTATTAAATTACGAAATGATAGCTTATTCTTAGTCGGGTTTCGTTTTTCTTCAATCGAAACGAAGTGTTTTCATGTTTTTGAAACAAAAATATTTAGTTGTAGCTAAACTGTAAATCGCCTATTATTAAATATAATCGTTGAAAACTATGGTTTCAAAAGTGTTGTCTCAAGCTACGTAAAAAAATATAAAAAAGTAGTTGTGTAAGTTTACTAAACTCCATTTATATTATAAAACAGCTGATTTTTAGAACATTGTATTTAGAACTTTAGTATTGAGTTCGAGTATATCTTGATCTTTCGTGTTCTGTTTTGGCATGGACAACAACGTTGAAAATGTATTTTCAAACGATGATTGTGTATATATTCTGTTGATTAAGAACTATTTATTTTCGTAAAAAAACCCGCACTTGAATGGGTTTTTAGACACTTTTTCTCCTTTAAAAAAATGTTTTTCCCCTTCAAGTCTCGATATAATTGTTTTTGCAAACTTTGTTGAAAAAAACAACAATTCGCGCACTCCCTGCAACCGCGCGAAATTGCTTGCCGCAGGAGTCTGGGACTAGCCAAAATGCCCTCATAAATCCGCAATTTTGTGAAGACAAAATTTTTTCTGAGAATGATAGAAGCACGTATTCTACGTGTATTATTTCTATGGTTGAAAGCTATCAACCAGTTTACAAACCGTACTTAGCAACAAATAACAGACGCAATGAACTTCACCGTACGTCTACACACGCTAATAAATTTATACTCAAAACCTAAATAACTTGATAGTTATATTTTTAATCACATTACATTCGAGCAACTTAACTTAAAAATTACTGGAGGGCAAATTTACGTGTATGACAAATTTCTAGTTGTCCGTAATTTCGACCACCGCAATGGAAAATACTAACCTTACAAAAACCCGATGACCATGCATCCATTATACATATAGCCAACACTCTCTCAAACCACGTACTCACCTCGCATCATCTCCATTCACAACTATTGAACATCGTGTTTGCATGACTGACACTCATGTCATTCAAACGCGAGATGTATGAATAGTTGTTCCAAACCACCGTGAATGTCGCAGAAGTTATCATGGTGATGGATACAATTTCACATGTATAAAATGTCCTAATAGGATAAAACTTATACAAAATCGGGAATAAACAACGTGCTCGATATATAAGTTTCCGAAAACCCTCGAAATTTTTCTCATTTTAGACATAGATGAATGTTCTGAACCGACCAGCAACGATTGTGATTTGAACGCGAATTGTATCAACACCAATGGTTCCTACAACTGTGCTTGTCTCACTGGTTATGCAGGAAATGGTAAAGAATGCTCAGGTAAACAACCATGTATACGTATGGCTAAATCAATATTTTCAATTATGTATTGTTGGTGGCGGTGTTCCTGTGGAGGTCGTTGTTATTGCGTTTCGTTTTCGATATTGTTTTTTTTCCTGCTATTGCCACCATGCATCTGCTGTCGCTTTTTGAGTTGTTGTCATTCATATTGTTATTTGTGGTAGCTGATTTGTTGTTTGTTGATATTTATAGTGTACTTATCGAAAACAATGAACAGTATTTCGCAAAGTGATTTGTTTTTAACAAACTTGAGAAATTTTATAGCAAGGGATTTGTACATCAGTAAAGAATATGTGGAAATTTATTCCTCTTGCTTGATGAGAGTGAACTTGATAATTTAACAACTATACCATGTGCTCGAATCGTACGATGGGCTGAAAGCATAGAAATATTAGACCTAGAATGCGTGCTAGGTCACGTGACAGGTGTCCAAATTGAAAGCAAAAATGCTCTTATAATTCCGCCATGTTGAATTTGAGCATAGGAGTGCCAACTACAAAGTATAAACAAAGCTAAAACTAAGTTTTCATCGTCAAAAAGTTTTGTCTTGCTCTCTAATTTATAGTTTGGGGATATATTTTGTAACATTAACTACTTTAAAGGCTCGAAGCAAATGACTGTGCAGTTACTGACAGAAATGGTGAAAATCGTGCAGCTTTGTAAAAACAAAGTAGTTTCGCGTGTTATAATATAATTTACTCATAAAACATTTTTGCATGCTCTGATGTAACTGCTTTGCTAATATTTTATTAAATTACGAAATGATAGTTTATTCTTCGTCGGGTTTCGTTTTTCTTCAATCGAAACGAAGTGTTTTCATGTTTTTGAAACAAAAATATTTAGTTGTAGCTAAACTGTAAATCGCCTATTATTAAAAATAATCGTTGAAAACTATGGTTTCAAAAGTGTTGTCTCAAGCTCAAGCAACGTAAAAAATATAAAAAAGTAGTTGTGTAAGTTTACTAAACTCCATTTATATTATAAAACAGCTGAAATATTTTGAGAACATACTTTAGTATTGAGTTTGAGTATATCTTGATCTATCGTGTTCTGTTTTGGCTTGGACAACAACGTTGAAAATGTATTTTCAAACGATGATTGTGTATCTGTTAAGAACTATTTATTTTCGTAAAAAAACCCGCACTGGAATGGGTTTTTAGACACTTTTTCTCCTTTAAAAAAATGTTTTTCCCCTTCAAGTCTCGATATAATTGTTTTTGCAAACTTTGTTGAAAAAACAACAATTCGCGCACTCCCTACAACCGCGCGAAATTGCTTGCCGCAGGAGTCTGGGACTAGCCAAAACGCTCTCATAAATTCGCAATTTTGTGAAGACAAAATTGTTTCTGAGAAAAGATAGAAGCACGTATTCTAGGTCTATTATTTCTATGGTTGAAAGCTATCAATCAGTTTACAAACCGTACATAGCAACAAATAACAGACGCAATGAACTTCACCGTACGTGTATACACGCTAATAAATTTATACTCAAAACCTAAATAACTTGATAGTAATATTTTTAGTCACATTACTTTCGAGCAAGTCAACTTAAAAATCACTGGAGGGGCAAATTTACGTGTATGGCAAATTTCTAGTTGTCCGCAATTTCGACCTCCGCAATGGAAAATATCAACCTTACAAAAATCCGATGACCATGCATCCATTATACGTATAGCCGACATTCTCTCAAACCACGTACCCACCTCGCAGCAGATCCATTCACGACTATTGAACATCGTGTTTTCATGACTGGCACTCATGTCATGCAAACGAGAGATGTATGAATAGTTGTTCCATACCACCGTGAATGTCGCAGAAGTTATCATGGTGATGGATACAATTTCACATATATAAAATGTCCTAATAAAATAAAACTTTCACAAAATCGCCAATAACCAACGTGCTCGATTTATAAGTTTCCGAAAATCCAGGAATCGTTCCCATTTCAGACATCGATGAATGTTCTGAACCGACCAGCAAGGATTGTGATTTGAACGCGAAGTGTGTATCAACACCAATGGTTCCTACAAGTGTGCTTGTCGCATTGGTTATGCAGGAAATTGCGTGTCGGTATCGATATTGTTGCTGATATTGTTGTTGGTTGTGATTTTTTCTTGCTATTGCCACTAGCTGCTGTAACTCTTGGATTTGTTGTCATTCATATTAATATTTGTCGTTGTTGATTTGTTGTTTGCTGATAATTGTAGTGTAACTTATCGAAAATAATGAACAGTATTTCGCAAAGTGACTTGTCTTTAACAAAACGGAGAGATCTTAGAGCAAGGGATTGGTGCAAGAGTAAAGAATATGTGGAAATTAATTGCTGTTGCTTGTTGAGAGCTAACTTTAAAATTTAACAATTATACCATTTGTTTGAGTCATATGATGAGCTGAAAGCTATCAGTCTGTTTACAAACTGGACATAGCAACACATAACCGACGCAATATGAACCTATCCGTACGTGTATACACGCTAATAAATTTATACTCAAAACCTAAGTAACTTGGTAGTAATATTTTTCGTCACACTAATTTCCAGCAATTTAACTTAAAAATCACTGGAAGGCAAATTTACGTGTATGGCAAATTTCTAGTTGTCGGTAATTTTGACCTCCGCAATGGAAAATAAAAACCTTATAGACACGGAGTGACCATGTATTTATTATATATATAGCCGACACTCACTTAAACCACGTACCCATCTCGCATCACTTCCGGTAACACCTTTTGAACATCGTGTTTGCATGACTGACACTCACGTGATGCAAACGCGAGATGTGCGTATAGTTGTTTCATATACCACTGTGAATGCGGCAGTGGTTGTTTTTGGGGATGGGTACAATTGCACAAATATGAAATGTCGCGAGTAAACAACGTTATCGATTTATAAGTCTCCGATAACTCTGGAAATTCTTCCTATTTCAGACATTGATGAATGTTCTGAACCGACCAGCAACAATTGTGATTTGAACGAGACGTGTATCAACACCAATGGTTCGTACGACTGTGGTTGTCACTTTGGTTATACAGGAGATGGTAAAGAATGTTCAGGTAAAAATCCATGTATACGCATGCCTAAATCAATATTTTCAATTATATTGTTGGTGCATGGCGGTGTTCCTTTGGGCGTCGTTGCTGCGTTTCGTTTTCGCTATTGTTTTTTTTCTTGCTATTGCCACCGTGCATCTACTGTAGCTTTTTGATTTGTTGTCATTCGTATCGTTTTTTGTGGCTGTTGATTTGTTGTTTGTTGATAATTATAGTGTACTTATCGAAAATAATGAATAGTATTTCGCAAAGTGATTTGTCTTTAACAAAACCGAGAGATTTTAGAGCAATTGATTGGTGCAAGAGTAAAGAATATGTGAAATTCATTGCTGTTGCTTGATGAGAGCGAACTTGAAAATTTAACAATTACACCATGTGCTTGAATCGTATGATGAGCTGAAAGCTATCAGTCTGTTTACAAACTGGACATAGCAACACATAACCGACGCAATATGAACTTGTCCGTACGTGTACACAAGCTAATAAATTTATACTCAAAACCTAAATAACTTAATAGTAATAATTTTAGTCGCACTAATTTCCACCAATTTAACTTAAAAATCACTGGAGGGGCAAATTTACGTGTATGATAAATTTCTGGTTGTCAGTTAATTTCGACCTGGGCAATGGAAAATACAAATTTTATAGACACCCAGTGACCATGTATTTATTATAAATATAGCCGACACTCACTCAAACCGCGTACCCACCTCGCATCACATCCATTAACAACTATTGAACATCGTGTTTGCATGACTGACACTCACGTCATGCAAACACGAAATGTGTGAATAGTTGTTTCATACCGCTGTGAATGTCGCAATGGCTGTTTTGGGGGATGGATACAATTGCACATGTATGAAATGTCGCGAATAAGTATTGGTAATCATGCGATGGCGAGTACAATTAGGGATTAATAGTACGAGTGATGTTTGGAAATTTTGCCAAAATTGGACGAGCCGCCGGGGCGAGTTGCTTTTAAAACTTATAATTTAACCAGAATTTTTTTATATGACGGTTAACCAAGTATAATATTTATCGTGGTTTGATAAAAGAACGGTAAACATGCCATTACAATGATAAACGGCGACTCCCATTTAAAACAATGACTAGAGCTATCATTTACTATAAAATCTTGCTGCTATCCCCGTTTACGGTTCGTATACCACATCAAATCTTTTAGTTAATCGTTTGACTGTTTGAAATGTTCTTATATATTATTATAAAACGTTTATGCTCCAAAAGTCATGGCGATATACTCGCATTTCTTTACTATGGCCAATTTGAACATTGTACATCGACCCTTTGTTCCTCGTACGGGAACGCCATACTATAATAACCTGTGAAAAGTGCCGATTGCCTATATGAAAGTAGCTGTGCAGACAACGTTTAGCATGTGCATGATTCCATTTCTTTTTAAACTTTGTAGCTATGTTCTATAACAGTAGCTAATTGGTTCAAACAGACAGGAAAATATTCGCACGTTCGAGTGAATAGCCATTTTCTGAGCAAACCATGTTATCACGTTTGACCAATTTAACTACGTTTATAGTGTTGGATATGTTTTTACATTCATTATACAAAGCTTTCAATGATGATATGGAATAAGGTGGAAATCAAGTTTACCAAAAGTCCAATAAATAGTTTACTTTCAACCACACTTGTATATATGTCTTCCTTCATTAATTTTCCTTTACTTACAGTGCAAATATAAATTTTGCATCGCCTGGAATGATTGGTAGTAAGGTTAAAATTTCCGTTATCTACAGTACTTGCAGTGTAAGATATATTTAATATTTTTTCTACTTCGTAACACTAACATATCTGCCTTCCCAACCATAACTCTTAAATAAATGGTATGCCTGTAAAATTCGCACATTCAGACAATCTTGGACATAACTGGTTGAGACTATTCCACCCCAATAGAAAATTCGCGTATTTTTTTATGAGAAACTCCATGTTGAATCATGCTGCCATTCTTAAACTCCCGCTCCCCCAACTCAATGTTGAGCTTGTATCAGGGTATATTACCAAAAGTTGTTTCGGCGTTGTTCACAACTGGAAGGGAGACAAAGTTTGTTTTGTCAATGTTCAGTTACTTTGTAATATTAGCTGCAATGGTCTCAAGGGTTTTGTCCAAGATTGTAGCTAGCTTGCTACTGGATACTGTACAAAATCATATATATATAAACGATAATAATTCTTGAATGGATTATTGGACATATAGAACTTAATAACAATTTCATATATAGAAATTTTAAATCAGTTTTTGTCCCAATTATGGTTTTAATGCAATAATGGCGCCTTCGAGGCCGCAAAACAACTGAATAATCTGCTCATGCTTGATGGGGAGACAAAATCTATTTGTTGACAGTTTTGTTTCATACGTCATCTTCTGATGACACAATTCATTTGAAAATGATCAAGATTTAGATTTAGAAAGGTTTTTTTTCTAAAAAAGCTAGCTATTTGGCTAACCTCAAACTTTATTGCAGAATTCGATGAAATCGACCACTGAGATTCCAAATCCGCGATGGGCTCAATAAAATTCGGCACAGAAGTCACGTGGTTTGTGACGTCATCAGTGACATATAAAACGCTATTAAAAAGGCAAAAGCAGGTCATATGTGAAGTCAAAATGACCTAAACAATTCTATATGTGTGAAATCGACCGGGGAGGTGATTCCAAATCCAAAGTTGCTCACAAACAATTGTAGCGAAAGTCACGTGTTTCGTGACGTCGTTATTTCTAAAACCTTCTTAAATGATCATATGTTTAGACAATAGGTAAAATAATTTGAAATATAAAATCGACAACGGAGTCTGACATTTCCCTCAAAAACTTCGACTGTATGTCACTTGTTTCTTGAGGCCTTCAAATTTCTTTCAACTCTTTAAAAACCATATGTCGCAGAATTAAAACATATTAATTAACCACCAAATCTTGCATCATCTATAATCGAGAAATATTCTCGGTCAGTACGGAATTGTAAATAATTTGCCATCATTGATTAAGAGGCTGTCTCTGTAAAAACCTCCAGGTCACTATGGGGCTCAAAAATAGATTTCTCTCATACTCTAGTATTTTGAAGATCTATCCTTGGGAACAACTAAAATCGATGTCATTTTACTCAAATTTCCTTTAAATTATTTTTGGGGGCGATTGATGTTCGATCGACTGGTAACCAACTTGATACTCCGAATGAAGGCCAAATATCGACATATTTTCAGTGCTATTTTTCAAATCAAATTCATACCTAAATTTCAAAATTTTTGCTCAGAAATATATACTTATCCTTCTATTCTCGTCGGTGATACAACTTAGATCATTATTCTTTGGTATAAAATAGAAAATAGCGCAGTTATTGACCCTCCTGAACGGATAAAGGATATCGTCTCAAAATATGTCAACTTCGAAAGCTTATTTCAAAATCGTGGCACTTGATTGGCACATGACTTTAACTTTTCTATAAACTACTAACACTAGTCAACACAAATCGCCAATAATATCTTTCTGCTCTACCATTTGACAAAAATGACAAGCGCGCAAACTTTGTAAAATTTGAAAATGTGTCGAAATCGAGCATACTTTATCGGTAAACATAATTCTTGATATTAACAAATAAAACCACCTTACACTACACTGAATGAAGCTTGATTATGTAAATATATGTCTTTCATCATTATTCTTTGGTTTTGCACTCGAATGAAATTATTTGACTGTACAGTTTGGCTTCAAGGATAGTCATTCAATGCCAGTGTGTCCAGTGTGTTCAAATTCTGCGCGCCTCAATGCCATGACGGCATCAGTCCTGATTGTGACATACGAACTTCGCTCTGTTCGCTTTGTTTACCTCCTGTAAATAAAATGTCTCAAAGAAATTGCAAAACTCAGAATTAGTCATACTACAGACAGAATTTTCATCGTTTTTAAACTGTTTTATAAACGTTTCGTTAGAATGTACGAATTAAATCTCGGGGAAAACCCCGGGCAATGATGTCAAATGTCAATATTTCGTTTATAGTTTCGCTCAGTATAGTTTTCTAGCAACTGAATTGTCTCTAGGTTTAGAAACAATTATCAATGAAACTAGAATTCAAGTAAGTCACGGTTCTGTATAAAAAATCAAAGGCCTTCGAGGCCGACTCACGGATGAGATCAAATTAATTAAAGGGGGATATGATTTACAGCAGTTTTTTACAAATGGGAACCGTGCAAGGGCAAGGACATTATTTGGTAAAACACAACATAATATAAAATGTTCCCGAACTGGGGCGAAGATCTTACAGGTTTACACAGTTTAATTTTAACGACATCCTCGATTTTAACAATAAGAGACCGGTCATCATTTATGGAAGGGGGGGGAGGGAAAAGATAAGGGGGGGCATATGTAGAAATAAATGACTAGAAGGGGGGGGGCTATTAAATTTTTTCAAGAAAATGACGGGGGGTTGCAATTAAACTTGAAGGAATTTGCTTAATAACCTGGTATCCATTTGGTTGTAAATGTTGCAACTAAATCATGGTCACTGATGTGAAATAGTCTGGATTCATCTTGTCTTGTGTGTGCTGTATGCAAATCAGAT